>QEOT01007016.1:5786-19683 GCA_003123785.1 Pterocarya stenoptera
AATTGAGACGAAGTGTGAACACAAACGAGTCGTAATCAGCGAGTTAGACTTCTCGTTCTTCTTCTTCTTCTTCCATTTTCTTCATGGTTGTTCCAACAAATGAATCAAAATCATCTGAAAAAGACATCCATTTTTATACCAATAAACAAAAATAAAAAAAAGGTTCACGTGGGCGTCCTCCATTACCCATGTTCATGTGTATAAACGTGGACTACCTGACAAATATTCTCAATCAGATGCATCTTTTCTAAGCCAACAAACATTAATCTTTTAATCCTTTTGCTTTACTCTTTTTCCTCCTCATTTTCTTGTTACTAATTAGAGAAATGTTTTAGCCGTTTGATTTAAATAAAACATATTTTTCCAAACCGTTTGATCTACTTCATGATTATCCATACCCCCAAGGTGTTTAGTACTATTCTTAATCTTGAATTTATCAGATAATTATTAAATTGCATTAAAATCTCAATTGATCTGAAAAATAAACATAAAAAATAAAATAAAAATTATTGTGCAAATATTATTTTAAAGTGCTTATCAAGACACTTCAGCAATACCATCTAAATGGTCGTTATTAGCACATTGCTTTGGAACTAAACAAAAGCTATTTTGTTTTAAGCATAAAGTATTCACCAACCAATATTATTAGGTACGGTTTGAGTGATGATTTATGCTTCTCTACTGAAAGTTTAGGCTAAATTATTGAGCCTTTAGATCACGGGATAAAGACATCGTATTTTTTCATAAGATTACGTACACTTGCATGTGCAAGGCCCCAGATAATATTTGCTTCTTTTTTTTTTTTTTGGCTGGCTTTCTGGGATTTTATAAAATCAAAAGAATAATTCTACTCATTATCTTTACACCATAGTACACCTATTTTGATTTTTTATCTTTTTATTTTTTTTCTTAGCAAGTATGAGGTGTAGAAATGATGAGTAAAAGAACTCAATTAGTTTAGTAAAAATAAAATGAAATAAAAAATTAAAATAGATGTCGTGTGTGGTGTAGACGGCTGGGTAGCAATCCTCATATAAGAAAAACCAAAATTTTGTTACACATCAGGTTGAAGAGAAGCTGAAGTAGTTGAAGTGTTTTGTCTAATGTTTGGGTTTGGCAAATGAAGTGGACGTGGGATCAGGAAGGTTGTTGATCTAATGAAAGGTATAGTTAGTTGTGACATGGTGTTAGGAGTTGCTTGGTCACAAACCATATGCCCTATCTTATGGAATTTTCAAGAACTGACCATGTAGTTTGTTGTAGCAGGACAGAGCGTTACACTCAAGGGTTTGACCAATTCCAAATTAATTGAGGAAGGAAAAGTACTTAACAACAACAGTTTGAAAAATAAAGGACTGGTTTTGCATCTATTGGAGGGCCCCAAGGTAGAAAATGAACAGCTTCCATCTGCAAACATATAGCACATTCTCCATCAATTTAAAGATGTGTTTTCTGAGCTCAAAACCCCCCCTCACAAATCACATAATCACTCAATTATACTACATCCTAGAACTAAACCAATCTTGATTATACCGTTAACTTCTTTTTTTTTTTTCAAAATGATGATATTGAAAAGATAGTAAATGAGTTATTAGCCTCAAGGATTATCCAACCTAGCCAAAGCCCTTACTCCCCACCAGTCTTGTTGGTAAGGAAAATTGATCGGTTGTGGAGACTTTGTGTGGACTACCAAGCCCTTAACAATGCTACTATTAAGGACAAGTACCCTATACATATAGTGAAGGAACTTTTAGACAAGTTATGTGGTGCTATAATTTTTTCAAAACTGGATTTGCAATCTACTTATCACCAAATCACAGAAAGGCTCGAGGACATCCCCAAAACAAACTTTCGCACTCATGAAGGAAATTATGAATTTTTATTCATGCCTTTCAGCTTGACTAATGCTCCTTCTACTTTCTAGAGTTTAGTGAATGTTGTTTTTAAAAAATATTTAAGAAAACTTATCCTTGTCTTTTTTTATGACATATTAGTTTACAGCAAAACAGAAGAAGAGCACCTACAGCATTTGCAGTGACTTTGGAAACTCTAAAGGGGCACCGGCTTTTTGCAAAGAGGTCCAAGTGAACTCTTTGGAAGTTTAGAAGTGGCATACTTGGGACATTTCATATCTACCCAAGGTGTCAAGGCTAAGCCCGAGAAGTTAAAGAGCCATGGTTGAATGGCCAAGACCCTCCAACATCAAGTCATTGAGAGGTTTTTCGAGGCTGACGGGTTATTACCGTTGATTTATCAAGAGGTATGGGGGTATTGTAGCCCCTTTGACAGACCAACTAAGGAAGAATAGATTTTAGTGGAACCTAGGGGCAGAATTGTCATTCCTACAATTGAAAGAGGTAGTGATGAATCCTCCTCTGTTAGCACTTCCCAACTTTTCTATCCCCTTTTGTATAGAATGTGATGCATCGAGAAGGGCAGTGTGTGCAGTCTTATTACAATAGGGTCATCCAATTGTCTTTTACAGTCAAACATTAAAAGACAGGGCCTTGCTACTATCAACCTATGAGAAAGAGTTGTTTGCTCTGGTTTCATCGATGCAGAGATGGAGGCCCTACTTACTAGGAGCTCAGTTTGTTGTGAAAACTAACCAGCAGAGCTTAAAGTTTTTGTTAGACCAATGGGTGGGAACTCATATGCAACAGAGATGAATTTTTAAGCTGTTAGGCTACGATTTCCTAGTGCAGTATAAAAGGGGCAAGGATAATAGGGTGACAGGGGCTTTATCAAGGAGGTTTGAGGAATGGATTGCATCTCTTGTGATCTTAACTATGATTTCAATCCCTATACTGGAGTTGGTTGATGAGCTAAAACAGCTTTATTCTGTTGACACAAAGATTCAAGATTTGATGCAGAAAGGGGGATCTAGGCCCAAAGTACACGTGCAAGGATGGGTTTTTGTATTATAAACACAGGCTCTACATACCTAACTCATCACCTTTCAAACTCAAGCTACTGGATGCACTCCATAACAACCCAACAGGAGGCACTTAGGGTTTGGTAAAACCTTGCACAAAGTTAGGAGGGAATTCTTTTGGCAGGGACTCAAGTCTGATGTGAAGGAGTATATTCGAAGTTGTGATGTGTGTCAGTGTGTGAAACCAGATAACACAATACCCAGCGGACTCCTGCATTCCCTTACTATACCCTCAAAGCCATGGATCAACATCACCGTGGAGTTTAAAAAGAGTCTACCCACTTCTTAGAGGTATAACTGTATTTGGGTAGTGGTGGATCGTTTGACAAAGTTTAGTCATTCCATCCCACTGTCCCATCCCTAACCAACAACCACACTAGCCCAACTCTTCATCAAGCATATATTCAGACTCCATGTCCTACCTAACTCTATTGTCTCTAACGGAGATAACAGTTTCCCAAACAGATTTTGGGATGAGTTATTTAAACAATAGGGAGTTAAACTAGCTTATAGCACAACCTCTCATCCACAGACCGACGGCCAGTTTGAGGCCGTTAACTTGATACTATTTATGTTGCTTTATAGGAGATCGGCCTAGGGATTGGTCAATGTGGATCCATTTGGCCGAATGGTGGTACAACACCACCAAGCACGCCTCTACCCAACTCACATCCTTTGAAGCCCTATATGGCTACCCCCACCACAAATAATGAACTACCTGCCAGGAACCTCCTCTGTGGAGGTTGTTGACTCCTCCCTTTGATCCAAAGATCAAATAATGCAGTTGATGCGCCACAACCTACAAAAATTCCAAAACATAATGAAACGATATGCTGATTTAAAGAGAAATGAGAAAACTTTAGAAAACGAGGATTGGGTTTATGTGAAGCTACAATCGTATCACCAAAAGTCTTTAGCCCAACGTAAAAATGTGAAGTTGTTGCCTCGTTTCTATGGGTCATTCCAGGTGATTAAGCGCGTGGGGGGAGGTGGCTTACAGAGTGGATCTACCAGAATCATCCCAGATTCACCCTGTCTTTCACATTTCTCTACTGAAGAAAAGATTGGGACATGAGGTGAGCAGTATAGCCCAGCTTCCACCCTTGGATGCACTCGGGATCTTGAGCCCCAAACCAAAAGCAGTGATCGATAGGAGGATGAAAAAGAAAGGGGCTTTCCCAATAACAGATGACCTAGTTTGTTGGCAAGGGCGATGAAGATGCGACATGGGAAACTTTTCATAAGATGCAAAACACCTACCCAACTTGTGGGCAAGGTGTTCTAAATCAAAGAGGCTCTATTACACATTGGGTTGAGTAGGCAGCTGAAGGAGTTGAAGTCAATGTTTTGAATACCGTACCGGATGTCGTACCGGTCAAGGCACTGGAACGAAATATTTTGGTAGCGGTACCGTTTCGTGTACCGTTTCGGGATAGTCGATATGTAAATAAATTATATATATAAATGTATATATATAATTATATTTTAAACTAATAGTCTATATATAAATAATTCATGTATAAATGCATAGATATATAAATTATAAATAGTCTAGTCTAAATTGAGAATAAAAAAATGAGCTTATAGTTTGAAAAAATGAAAAAAAAAAATGAAAGGCCGAAATATCGGTTGGTACACAGGCCGGTACAGGCCGAAATATCGGCCGGTATGACAAGTACCGGCTGGTACGACCTGTATTTCGGCTGGTACGAAACGAGAACATTTCTATACGGGTCTGGTGGCCGGTACGGAAAATTCCGGCCATACCGGCCGGTACGATACGGTATTTTAAACTATGGTTGAAGTGTTTTGTCTAATGTTAGGGTTTGGCAAATGAAGTGGACATAGGATCAGGAAGATTGTTGATCTAATGAATGGTGTAGATGATGCCAGTGCATTTAAGTGGAGAAGAAGACCTGAAGTATCTAGAAGGCTTGTGTTTTTATAATACTTTTAATAAGAAGAGTCATTTTACTTGAAGTTTGTTAGGGACATCAAATATGCAAATGCTTAATGAAAAATCTTCTTCTTCCTCTTAATTTCTAGAGGTTCCGCACCCTCGAAGTGAGTTTATCTGTTGTTTAATTTTACACAGTTGTTAAAAATTCATTTCAGCATTTTTTTTTTTTAATAATTTAATGGCTTGACGTGTTAGTGTTGCTAATTTATAGCGTGTAAATTATACATAATTATGATAATTTGAAAGTGCAGAATGTAAATCGTAAGATACTATATATGATGCAATGATATAAGTCGTTGAGTGGCCAACGACGAATTTAAGAATTTATTTTTGTAAGAGTGGATTAGTATTAAAGTTTCTCAAAAAAAAAAAAAATCTTTTTCATAACATATATCTTGTGCCTTATATAATATAAAGGTGTTATAAAAAGGAGTTGATACACAATTTTTTTTATTGTATTCATCGATTATAGTGTATTTAATTATAATAACCAAAGATAGATCATAAGAGTCTTCCTTCTTCAACAAAGAAATTAGAGAAATGCTATAACTATAAAAATATCTCACAAAAAAAAAAAATCTACAAATTAATATGATTTTATATGATACTTTAGATATACTTTACAGTAAATGTAGATTTACAATCTAATGTACCGCATTAATTTATAAGTATATTCTCATAAAATATTTTTTATGACTAAAATATTTCTCGAAACTTATATGGTCGACGTTAAAATAAGATGTTAGAAGAAGTTTAAGAAAATGTTGAAGACAAGTCATGCATAAAAAAGATAAAAATATAAAAACGAAAAAAATATAGTAAAGAGGACTCCGAGAAGAATACAAAGAGATTATACTATGAGTTTTAAATTTTTAAGAAAGATCCAATATTTTTCTTGCATTTGGGATTGGATTGTAACAAAAACCTAAATGTATATAACATATATTTTTAACATTTTTCTCATAAATAAGTTATTTAAATCGGATAATGAGGGAGTTATTTAAATTTTTGGACGGAAATATCTTTTTTTAATTCAATTTTAAAAAAATACAACTAATTTTTTTTCAATGTTAATCTTAAAGCTATTTAACAAAAGAAAAAATATATATTCATCATCTATTTTCTCATCATTTCATGATGTGGTATTAAATGATTAGAGACTATTTTTTATATTTTACTTATAAACATATCATCTAATGCTAAATCATGGAATAATAAGATGATGATGAAAATTAAAATGATGAGTAACATTATTTTTAACAAAATAACTAAATGATATACAGGTTCGAGCCAGTCCCACGATAGGGAGTTGTCACCTAATTAGATATTCTAATTTCAAAGTCATTTGTTAATGATTATTTTAGCAAACAATAGAAGACTTAAAATTACAACTCAAATACAACTTTCATTTAAAAAATTATTTTTTATTTTTTATTTTAATTAAAGAATACCAACAATACAGTACCTCAAAACAAAAGAAAAATTAATTTTAGCGCTTGCTTCCTTCCAGATGTACCAACATATACAAGTTATAAATAATAAAGATCGTAATTTTCTTTTAGAATTATTTTACAATTCTATTTTAATCGGTTTCGAGAAAATAAAATCAAAATGTTATTCAGATATATTTTAAAAAATCTCTTTCTGTGTCTTATAAATTAATTAATAAAAGATAATAATAAAAAAAAGAATACATTTTCTCTCAATTATTATTTTTTTTTTTCAAAATTGGTTGAATAAGGTTTAAATTAGTGGAGAAAAGTACTTTATAAAATATATAGCATGTAGTTAATTAATTATAACGTGAATGAGTGAGTAAGCATGCATGTACGGAGGACATTAAGAAATGACAAAAGGGTGTACCTTTCTTCAAAGTGGTTGGGGGGTACAAAGTGGGACACTGTACTTTTTGGCACATCTCTTGTCTGTGTCATTCCAGCCTGTTTTTGGGTTAATAATTAATAATGGTATTTTTGTGCTTCCAGTCAAACTCAACAAGTTTGAAGTGACCACTTTTAAATTAGAAATTTATTAAGGATACACAATAATTTGGTATAGAAGTTAAAATAATAGGAATATTTTAGATTAAAAAAAATACTTAAAAATAATTCTATAAATTGATTATTATCATCTAGTTTGTCAAATTATAAATTTATTTTTATTATAAAATATTTTTAATAGATTTTATAAAATTATGATAATTTATAAAATAAAAAACTCTATAGGTAACCGGCGCAAGGAATTGCAGGAAAACTGCTTCCCACGTGGCAAAAAGAATATGATCCCGTTTTATGTTTTTGTTAGTCTTCACCTTTTTATTTTCATCTGAGTTTTTTTCCATCTTTTTCATCTTCCCTTTGTCTTCCCCTTTCTTCCATTTCCAGACCCCCGTCTCAAAGCTTCCACGGCTAAAAACTCTTCTTTAGCCACCAAAAATGGGTGTAAAACAAATGTGTCAAAAAGAAAAGAAAATAAGAGAGAGAGAGATCCTCTCAGGGTTTTTTTTTCTTAGTGAGTACAATGGAACTAAGACAAAACCAATGCACAGAGAGAGAGAGAGAGAGAGAGAGAGAGAGAGAGAGACTCGAATCGTCAATGACGATAAAAAACAGAAAGATAAGAAAGCTAATGGGAGATAGAAGATTGACGGTAAAAAATAGAAAAAGAAGAAAGCTAATGGGAGATAGAAGCAAAAGCAAGAGATTGAAAGAGAAGTTTAGAGAGAGAGATCACAGATGAAGATAGACTGCAAATGGAGTGAGAAAGAGGATGCGCAAAGAAAAAATTGTAATCGTCATCACACTTTCTGTGTATGGGTGAGAGAGAGAGAGAGTGTAGTTACATCTCCATCTCTCTTTGCTTTCCTGAAATTTCCCTCCTTCGTTTTCGTCTGTTATATTTTTTTTCATTTCTTTTTTCATTTTTTTTAATATATTGGCTAACGTGTGACAGCCTATTCCTCCATGGTTGCGTGCGGCGATTGTCTATAACATTATTGTTATAAAATTACTTTTATTTAATCTATTTGTGATTGTAACAGCTCTCTTAAAATAAAAATATTTTTATACCAACTTGATTCATTCATACATATTAACCTATTAAAAAGTCATGAAAGGTTTACATCAACATTTCAAGCTCTGATACCGGATGATGCCCATTAGAAAATTTGTCCACAAATTGTATTATTAGTCTATTATCCAATGTCATATCTTAGTGAAGATAAAGTGTATAGAAAACTAAGTGACAATTTTAATAATATAAAGATTAAACAAACATTTAAGAGAATTATGTATAATGTTCTCTAATTTTCTTTTATCGTAACTTATCAAATAATCTAATAAATTAAGAAAATCTCTGCCCCTTTCCTACCACCTAGGCCTACTCTTGCCCAATACAAGCAGATAGTAGCCCTTCTCGTACCTTGCCCTCCGCATGGGCGGGGGGCCATATCTCGTCCCTGCCTCCTTGTTTCGATCGTTTATCCTTGTTGAAGGGTGAGTGGATATTTTATCCCTGTTATGAACCTGAGAACTACAGGTTTAACCAAATCAGTATCCAACAGTTCTAGAACTTTTAGATTAATAGTTGAGTCTTTAACAATTGGTATTGTAATAGGGACCATGTCACAAGTTCCCTTCAAGATTCACAAGAACTACTGCACAGCATATGGCAATCCCCTCCGCCTGTAGATTTGGCCAAGATATCTCCTTTGCTTGTAAATCCAGCCAAAATCAACACCAAAGCAAATATGTAACTAAAATCTACTTCAAAAAAATGAAAATCAAACCCCAAAGCATAAATCTAGCTTAAAAATGTAGATATAGGATGAGAACACTAAAAAAGAAAAGAAAACATAGATTTGGCTTGACATGGTCACTAGTTTCTGGATCTAGGTCGAGAACATAAAAAAAATCAACCCCATCAACTCCCATGGTTGTCGGTCTCTGGATCAAGTGACCCGCGACTATAGTCGTGGGTCTCTAACTTGACATGGCTGTGAGTGAAGCCTGGACAAGAAGAAGAAAACGAAGGAGGAGGAGGAGGAGGAGGAGGAGAACAAGAAGACTAGATATTGAGAGAAAGAGTGACAGCAAACTAATGATCTCCAGCTCATCCATGACTCACGGCTCCACCTCAATATCGCACGATGACAGCAACCACTAGAACCTTCTACAAATATTACTTCATGAAATTCTGTTGTACATTCTCCTCAGGATATTCTTGTAATCCTACATGTACAAAGGGAGTATTTTCTGTTATGGCCATAATCTGTACATCTAGCAATAGGTATCACGCACACCTCATGGTTGTTAAAATGCTAGACTATTCTCGGCATCTTCAGCTCTATAAATAGAGCACTGTGTAAACACATAGATGCAAGGAAGATAAATATATGAAATACAGAGTTTTACATGGTACCAAAGCTATTCGAAGACTAGCGTCTCATATGACTGAAGTTCCTCCTCCTCCTAAATTCTCACCTCCAAAATTCCCACCTCCCAACCCACCCGCTCCTTCCCTACATCCTCATCTTTCCCACCTTGTCTATGTTAAACTCACCAATGACAATTTTTTGTTATGGCGCACTCAAATGATTCCTTATCTCTAAGGACATCGGCTTTTTCACTATGTGGATGGCTCTGTCCAGCCCCCTCCTTCTCTTCTTGCCGATAACATCACCACCAACCCAGAATATCTCACCTGGCTTCAAACTGATCAGCTCATCTTAAGTGCCTTAATATCCTCTCTCTCCGACAATCTCATTGCCCAAGTTGTTGGCCACCAAACTGCTCGAGATGTTTGGGCCACTCTTGAGAGACTTTTCGCCTCTCACTCCCATTCCCATATCATTCAGTTACGTTATCAGCTTGCCACAATTTCTAAGGGTTCCACCTCCATTTCCGATTACTTCAGCAAAGTCAAACATCTATTAGACACAATGAGTGCTGCGGGATTCCCCCTTTCCTCCCTTGAATTTATTTCCTACCTTCTTGCTAGCTTAAACAACGATTACGATGCTTTTGTAACCTCTGTTACAGCTCGTGTTGAACCACTCTTCTCAGAATAACTATATAGCCAACTACTCACTCATGAAAGTTGACTCTCCCACTCCAATCATCTTCCTATCCCAACAAAATTTTCAACAAATTTCACCTCAAATTCCTCTAGTCATGGCCAAGGCTTCAATCGTGTCTTTCCCTCTCAAGGTAATTACCATGTTCGTGGCCGAGGTCGCACATCATCTGGTTCTCCCCAATCATTCCACTCTTCGTCTCCTTTGCCTCACAACAAACCAACATGTTAAATTTGTGGCAAAGTTGGTCACGTCGCCATACGTTGCTACTCCAGGTTTGATCATGCCTTTCAAAGTGATCCCTCTAAAAATCTAGCAGCACACTACACTACCTCCAGCTCCTCCCCTGACATGTCCTGATACCCCGAAACCGCCGCTACAAATCATCTCACTTCTGATTTATCTAATCTCAACATTCAATCCTCTCCTTATGGTGGCATTGATCAAATCAGAGTTGGCGATGGAAATGCTCTACCGATTGCACATATTGATGACTATGTTTTTCCTACATCTTCTACTTCTTTTTTTTCTGAAAAATCTATTACATGTACCACATATCACCAAAAACTTAATTTCGGTTAGATAGTTTTGCATTGACAATTCCGTTTTCTTTGAGTTTCATGGTTCTCATTTTCTTGTGAAGGATTCAAAGACGGGGGACCTTATCCTTCGTGGTCCTACCCATGATGGTCTCTACTCCTCTTCCAATCCTGCTTCATCTCCTCAGGCCCTTGTTGGCGAACGCACCACCACCTCTTAGTGGCACTCACGGCTTGGACATCCCTCTCTTCAGTTAGTCCACCATATCCTCTCCTCTTACTCTTTGCCAATTTCTACTCGTGATGTTTCCTCCAAGTGTTCAGCATGCTGCCAAGCCAAGAGCTCCCAACAACTCTTTCAAGATTCTCATCAACATTCCACCAAACCATTGCAACTTATATATTCTAGTGTGGGGCCCTGCCCCTGTTATTTCTAGAGATGGTTTTCGCTACTATGTAGCTTTTCTAGATGATTTTACTCGTTACACTTGGTGGCTTCCCTTAATACAAAAATATGATGTTATCAAAGTTTTTCTCCAATTTCAAGCACATGTTGAGTTACTTTTTAATTCTAAAATAATATCCTTACAAAGTAATTGGGGTGGGGAATATCGATCTCTTCACTCACTTCTTCAAATAAAAGGAATTTCTCATCGTTTATCATGTCCACATACGCACCAACAAAATGGTGCTGTAGAGCGCAAACATCTGCACATTGTCGAGACCGGACTAGCACTCATGGCTCATGCATCTCTCCCTAAAAAATTTTGGGCCAATGCCTTCCAGACGTCTGTTTTTCTAATAAATTGGCTTACCACACCCATTCTTCATCATAAATCACCATTTGAAAAATTATTCTCCAAGCCACCCGATTACACTTTCCTCGAGGTATTTGGCACTTCATGTTGGCCTCATCTCATACCATATAACAAGCACAAATTAGACCTTAGGTCTACAAAATGCTTGTTCATTGGTAATAGCGATTCTCACAAAGGATATCGTTGTTTAGATCTTCCAACTGGAAGAATTTATATTTCAAGAGACGTGGTCTTTGATGAATCTCAATTTCCTCTTGCCCCCTGCCCCACGTCTACATATGCCACTCTCAAGTCCATCCCCACTCAACTTCCCTCAATTCTTGGCCCACCTCCCATCTCAAATTCACCTACTAATTTGCTGCTTCCCTCAGACAGGCCTCCTTCAGCCCAAAGCCCAACTCTCGTTCATTCCACTCCCTTAGATTCCCCTCTTTCTCGGCCCGATATCAACCCAAACCCAGACACTTCATCTTCCTCTCCCGATCTCTCTAGGTCATCTTCCATTTCCCCTGAGCCGTCCCAAAATTCCCCCACCACATCCTCTAATCCCTCAACCCATCATAACTAGATCTCGTACAAACTCCACTCATCCTTGCAAGTTCACTGACGGTACATTTTTATGGCTCCCTCATCGCAGCTACCTAACCACTACCAGCTCTATTCCTGAATCTCCAACCTCCTACACTGAAGCCGCGAAACATCAGCCATGGAGGACTGCTATGTCTAACGAATTTCAAGCTCTCTTGCAGACTAACACATGGACTCTCGTTCCCTCCACTGACATCACCAATCTCGTCGGCTGCAAATGGGTCTTCCGAACAAAAAGACTCTCTGATGGCTCCATTGAGAGGTGCAAGGCCCGATTGGTAGGTTTCCATCAACAGGCAAGTATAGATTTCTCTGAAACCTTTAGTTCAGTGGTTAAACCCACTACAATCCGCATTATCTTATCTATTGCTGTTACTGAGAATTGGTCCCTTAGGCAATTAGACATTAATAATGCCTTTCTCCATGGGACCTTCCTTGTTTGTCTACAATAATCATTCTGTCACTATTTTTATCTTGGTTTACATAGATGACATTATTCTCATTGGTTCATGCTTAGCTACTATCTCGTCTGTTCTTCAATCCCTTGGCATATCATTTCCATTAAAAGATTTGGGTCCTCTCAAATATTTTTTAGGTCTTGAGATTAACAAAATGCCCACTGGATTTCACTTATCTCAAAACAAATATATTTGTGATCTCTTGAAAAGAACCAACATGGATCTGGCCAAACCTGTGAACTCACCAAAGGCCTCTTCCATTCATCTTTCTCTCAATGACAATCTCGAATATTTTGACCCAACTCTATATAGAGGTACTGTTGGCAGTTTACAATACCTGTCTCTTACACGTTCTGATGTTGCTTTTGCTGTAAGTAAAGTTTTTCAATTCATGCATGCCCCTAAATTACCTCACTGGCAAGCTGTGAAGAGAATACTACGGTATCTCAAACACACTGCTCACAATGGGTTACACATTCAACCCTTCAGTTCTTATCATCTCCATGTATTTTCTGATGCCGATTGGGTCGAGTGTCCTTATGACCGTTGCTCAACTGGTGGCTATTGTGTCTTTTTTGGATCAAATCTTATTTCCAGAAACTCTAAAAAGCAACTAACAGTGGCACAATCAAGTACCAAAGCTGAATATAAGGCACTTGCTAATACTACTGCTGAATTACTTTGGATACAATCATTGCTCAATGATCTTGGTGTATTTCTTTCTCATCCCCCTATTTTATGGTGTGATAATTTGGGGGCAAGGTATCTCTCAGCAAATCCAGTTCTTTACTCCCATAGTAAACACATGGAAATAGATTTCCATTTTGTTAGAGATTGAGCTGCATAAAAAACACTACATGTGTCATTCATCTCTTCTCGGGACCAGCTTGTTGATGGACTCACAAAGCCATTGCCTTCATCTCAGTTTCTTACCTTAAGATCTAGTCTCACCATGGTGCCCCTGCTAGACTCACGGGAGGGTGACAACAAACCAATGATCTCCAACTCATCCATGACTTACGGCTCTACCTCAGTAGCACACAATGACAGCAACTAGCCTCAACCACTAGAACCTTCCAGAAATATTACTTCATGAAATTCTAGTGTACATTCTCCTCAGGATATTCTTGTAATCCTGCATGTACAAAGGGAATATTTTCTGTTATGGCCATAATCTGTACAACTAGCAATAGGTATCACGCACACCTCATGGTTGTTAAAATGCCAGACTATTCTCGACATCTTCAACTCTATAAATAGAGCACTGTGTAAACACATAAATGAAAGGAAGATAAATATTTGAGATACAGAGTTTTACAAAGAGGAAGAATCCAAAGAAGTCAAGAGAGGGGGAGGAAGAGTTTAAAAACAGGAAAGAGAGAAGAGAGGGAAGAGAGAGAAAAACAAAATCAAATTGGAGATAAGAGAGGGTTTTTTTTTTTTTTTTTTGCCTTATATATTAGAAATAATATATACAATAGTAATTAAAAGAGATGCGGGTGGGACCGACCCGCCCCCCGCCCCC
>QEOT01007016.1:38100-84148 GCA_003123785.1 Pterocarya stenoptera
GAATGAGTCACTTTATTAAAGTTTTTGTCGCTATTTCAAAATTAGAGTAAATTCTATAATATTTTACAAAAAAATCAATACACAAATATAAATCTTATTCACAAACTTGTAAAAACAATTTTTAAAAAATGGCAATTAAGATTGTTTTCCTTTCCCAAATCTCAATTTAATTTTCTTGGTTTATTATTATTATTTTAAATTAATTTCTTCTTTAATTGTCTAATTGAATTGACAATTAGACATTAATTTAGATGATGTAACTTTCATTATCCTGCATTTTGAGGCCAATCCAAGGCCGGAGAATGCTGTGAAAGAATCGAGTTATTATTATTATTATTATTTATTTATTCTTCAAATCAGGCAAAGGAACAAAGGCATGGAATTCCCATTTAATAGATTTGATGTAACATAAAGGAATGACATATCTACGTATACTTAATTGCTTCATGTGCTTTTGTAGTGTCCATTGAATGCACCCCACTCCTATCCTTTTCCCACCGCTCTATACCATGAAAACCAATGGCAACAACTCATCCATAACACAACTCGGTGATACTCTTGTGACCACAAAGCTTTCACCACTGTATTGAGAGGCAAGAAGTGGGTGACGTATGCTATCTTATATAATAAGAATAAGGGTTGGTGGTGTATGAGATTCTACATTGCTTCGGTAAGAGAAGTTCATGTTCTTTATAAGGTTCCAATGAGACCCCAATTGTATTATTGACTAATCAATTTGAAGTATAGGCCATGGAGTTTGGGTCTTCCATTGAATGACCTATGAACCACTATTGGTTGGGGACGATTTAGATCACTAGAGTTTTTGATTGAATTCTGGAACCGACAGCCTGAAAGAGATAGACATATATAGTGAATCTTATAACATTTGTAATTATGAGAGTAGGATAGTCTTCAACTTTTCATGTGTCTATATATCTCTCTTCCACTTCAAGCATTAGGGAATCACAGTCCAATTTGACTATGCAAGCATATTTTTCTCAAAAAGAAGAAGAAAGAGAAACCACTATTTTTGTAATCTAAAAATGTTATTTATTATTTTTTTAACCATCATTTTTTTAACATTCCATGATATAATATCAAATGATTAATAGGCAATTGAAATATATAAAAAAATCTTCTAATCATTTAATATTATATAATGAAATAATAAAAGAATGATGATTAAGAGAATAATTAACAGTATCACTCTTTTCTATTATCTTCAAAATAATGGTAATTTTTTTTCCTATTTAACACAATTACATCTACTAATAAATAGAAAACCAATATAACTTGTCTTTGCCTAATTTAAGTTGTATTATAATAGATAACTGTCCAAACTCTATAGTCTAGTTTGGGAAACATATAAAAAGTGAAATATATAATATTTATCGAGTATTTATTCAATGAAAGTCGTAAACTTATAAAAATAATAATAAATATTACGAAATTCATTTATAGTTTGGATAGCAAAGTACTCCTAGGTCATCACATCATATCTCATTTTATCTCAATATCCAAACATCACAAACATAAAAATATTTCAATTTTAAATTTTTAAAATTTTTATCTAATTATTACTTAATTATTACAACTTTTCCAAACTTTCAAACTTTTAAACNATCTAATCTAAAGAGTGATTTGATTTTGAAATTAGGAGTCGGGAGTAAATTTTTTCCATAACCGTAATAAGTAGTTTGATTTTTTAAAATATTGTTAAAATATTAATATTATTATTATTTTAAAATTTAAAAAAATTAAATTTTATATAAAACTTTATAAAAATTTAAAGAATTTAACTGAGCCTTAATAATAAAGGTTGTCAGAAGGTAGGTAAGTAACTTCATGACTTGGACCTTTTGTCCATAAAACCTAACAATGCCACCGAAAGTCGATGTACAAGTAATCCAAAATTGACAAAGACACCTCAAACAAGATGTCCTTCCTCAGCTCTTACAGATATTTTTATATTATTATTAAATATCTCAAAATATTACTCCTCCTTTTCTTTTTTGGCACTTTGAAATGTCAAATTATATATAAATTCCATATATTTATATATTTTAAAATTACACCATATTTTTATTTTTAAAAAAATTAATAACTATTTGGCTTTTCTTTTAAGTTTAAACTAAACACGTTAATTTCAAAGATTTGTGCAAAAAGTAATGCAATAATCAATAAGACTTGGCTTGGGAACTAGACCAATAAAATATCAACAAATTCTATTTATAATTAGTTAAAAATAAGAAAAATGATATAAACAAGTATTAAATGAACAAATCTCACTTAAACCCTTTATAAAAAAAAGTAGCTTTCATTATAAAAATAAAAATAAAAAATTCATTTTTTTTATGGAACCTACATTTTTACAAAACAATTTTGTATATTCGAGATTTGTATATAATATTATTCTATGAATAATACTCATGTGACGTCACTTTTATAATATTGACGTGGTATGATTTTATATATAAAATTTAACTTTTATTAAAAAATAATTTATAAATAGTTATTTCTCTTTTACCAGTAAATTATTACAAGTTTGTATCAGAAATATTCCACAGATATTATACAGTTATTCCAACCATGCTGGAATAACCATGCTAGATTCATACTAAACATGTATCTTGATCACAAAAAGTACAGCAATATTAAAATGCCAGGCGGGCAAGTTACAGCGAAAGACGAGGAGGGAAAACAACGGGAATTAAAAGGCAAATGGGGAGTTGCAAGCTGCAGGCGGTACGGCAGATAGGGTGGGGGCAGGGGGGGAGAAGTGAGAAGTCGCCTTCTGACCTCTCCCTTCCCTCTGACATTCCATCTCTGCAAACTACCCAATTTTCTTTCTTCCCTTTTTTTAATATTCGAGTGTCGTTTGTTTATTCACAGAGTTACAAAATTTGTCCCTTTCCTTTTCTCAAATTCTCTCCATTCTGTCTCCTTCAACATCCAGGCTGATTATATATAGTCCACCGCCAAAAGTGGTTTTTTAATTCACCAAATGTATCTTTGCTCCTGTCTTTACCCAGAAAACACAGCCCCTCTGCTGTGAAATTTGGTGGTTGGTCTTTAAGGTATGACTTTCCTTTCCTTTTCATGTGTTTCGTCATTTGTGGTTGAACCCATTTTTTTCCCTTCATATTTTTATTGTGATCCTGTTTTATGCTTGGCGATTTCTTTTATGGCCTTCGTGTGATCATTTTATTTATTGGGTTTCTATAATTGATAAGTTTTAATTATTTTTGAGTTGACATTTGGGTAACTTGCCGCTGGTTTTTGTTTTTTTGAAGATCTGATGAGAGAACTTTATTAGAACTCTATAGATGGAAGGAAAGATTGAGTTTTGTTCCACTTTCTCGATTTTTGCTTCTTTACATGTTACGGTAGACATAGAAGTTTTACAGAAAGTTTATCCAGGACTTCGAAATCTTCGGCGTTATTTTTGTCTTTGTGCCGAGTTCATTTCACTTTTCTAACGTATGCTAAGAGTTAGCTATTGATTTGTGCAGCGAATATGTAATTGGAAAATTTTATAGCAGCGTGTGAATGAATATGGACAGTCTTATAAATGTATCTGCTTCCTTGGTTGGATCTGCTGGGACAGTTATTTGATATTTATTGCATATCAGCATTCTTGTTGATTTTGGCACATAAAGATGCCTGGGATTGTTACCGACGAAGTTAGTGAAGAAGGGGTTATGAATGAACTGAATAGAAATTCTACCCCTATCAAGGAAAATTTAGTTGCAAATAAATTGCCAAAGAGTTCTTTGAGTCCACAAAGCCCTCGGTTTGCAGGTAATGATCTCCCTGTTAATGTGGTGGTTGATACCTCAATCGAGCAGCTTTGTGAAAATGTATGTGACATGCAAAGTTCTGATGAGTCACCCTCCAGGCGAAGCTTTGGATCTGATGGTGAAGAGTCTAGGATTGATTCAGAGTTGCAACATCTGGTAGGAGGGGAAATGAGGGAGGTGGAGATAATGGAAGAAGTAGTTGATAAGCCAGACTATGATGCGCGTAGCGATTCTTCCTCTAAGAAGGGAAATTTATCCAATGGTAAGAAGTCAGGGATGATGGAGGAGACCCAATCTGCAAGTGTGAATTCTGTTTCTCCAGGGCGTTCGAAGCAACCTTCTCGCTTGCAGTGGGACTCTGAACCATCATCAAAATCTAGTCTCAAGGGCAAAAGTCCTCCTGAGAAACCTCACACTGACAGGCGGAACGATAAGAGTTTGAAAAAACAAAACAAAGGTGTCACTCTCACGAAGAAACAGAGAAATTTGCTTATGGGAGTGTCTAAATTGCCGAATGAATCCAAGGATTTGACTGAATCAGAATTAGCCAATCCGGATCTGGGACCCTTTTTGCTCAAGCAAGCAAGGGATTTGATTTCTTCAGGGGATAATCCCCAGAAAGCGCTTGAATTAGCTCTCCGAGCAGCAAAATCATTTGAAATATGTGCAAATGGGAAACCTAGTTTAGAATTGGTCATGTGCTTGCATGTTATAGCTGCAATATACTGCAGCTTAGGCCAGTACAGTGTGGCGATTCCCATTCTTGAGTGTTCCATTGAAATTCCAGCTATTGTGGAAGGTCAAGAGCATGCTCTTGGTAAATTTGCTGGTCACATGCAACTGGGTGATACTTATGCAATGCTTGGCCAGCTGGAGAATTCGATAATGTGTTACAAAACAGGGTTGGAAGTCCAGAGACAAGTTCTGGGAGAAAGTGACCCAAGAGTCGGAGAGACTTGTAGGTATTTAGCTGAAGCTCATGTTCAAGCATTGTATTTTGATGAGGCTGAGAGGCTTTGTCAAATGGCACTTGACATTCATAGAGAGAATGGTTCACCTGTTTCTCTTGAAGAGGCAGCAGATAGGAGGCTGATGGGTCTTATTTGTGAAACAAAAGGAGATCATGAAGCTGCACTTGAGCACCTGGTTTTAGCCAGCATGGCCATGGTGGCAAATGGCCAGGAGGCAGAAGTGGCTTCTGTTGATTGCAGCATTGGGGATACCTACTTATCTATGTCTCGGTATGATGAAGCTATTTTTGCTTATCAGAAAGCACTCACAGTTTTCAAGACCACCAAAGGAGAAAATCATCCTGCTGTTGGATCAGTCTTTGTCCGTCTAGCTGACTTGTATAACAAGACAGGGAAAATGAAGGAATCAAAATCATACTGTGAAAATGCCCTCCGGATCTATGAAAAGCCCATTCCTGGGGTCCCTCCAGAGGAGATTGCAAGTGGGCTCACTGATGTTTCTGCGATCTATGAATCGATGGATGAACTTGAGCAGGCACTCAAATTGTTGCAGAAGGCATTAAACATATATAATGATGCCCCTGGTCAGCAAAGTACAATCGCCAGCATCGAAGCCCAGATGGGGGTCATGTACTACACGTTGGGGAATTATTCCGGTTCTTACAACTCCTTAAAGAATGCTATCTCAAAGCTCCGCGCAAGTGGAGAGAAGAAATCTGCCTTCTTTGGAATTATTCTCAATCAAATGGGCCTTGCTTGTGTGCAGTGTTATGCTATGAATGAGGCTACAAAATTATTTGAAGAAGCCAGGAGTGTTTTGGAACAAGAGTGTGGACCATACCACCCTGATACACTTGGGGTTCATAGCAACCTCGCTGGCACGTATGATGCAGTTGGCAGGTATGCATTCCCTATCATTCTTGATGCTTCCATGTAGTCATTTTGCAAGACTTAGGAAGTTTCTACTTTTTGTTTCCCTTTTCACCAAGTGCTGATTTGAAATTGAGCTTTTAAGCCACAGTATTTGACTCAGTCATCTTTGGTAGTGCCAAAACCAAAGCTGGGGTTTGCTTCAATTCCATTATTCAATGCTAACATTCATTGCAATAGATGTATCAAGGTTTTGAGGGCTTGAGATGTGCATTTTTTTTTCTTCCGTTGATGTTAGAACACAAGTTTTGAGTGTGTTCAAGAGGTGATTATTAGATTTGAAATTTGAATTCTACTGGTCAGAAAAAGCTGAAATCAGGAGTTGAATTGTCTGAGCTAATCATTTTAGTTAATAACTTTGCGTTTTGTTACAAGAATGATTTATTATGATCTTGACATGGTTTGTAGTCTTCAATGATGAAGAGTAGATTATGTATGTTTACCAATTGTGCCTTTCGTTATATCACACAGGTTGGATGATGCAATTGAAATTTTGGAACATGTTGTTGGAACGAGGGAGGAAAAACTTGGGACTGCAAATCCTGATGTAAGTGATGAGAAGAGGAGGTTGGCTGAGTTATTGAAAGAAGCAGGCAGAGCTCCGAACAGAAAGGTCAGATCACTAGAGAACCTCTTTGATGCCAACTCTCATGGTATAAACAGCAATGGCATCAACGTATGATGAAGATATTTAATTAATATGTATAAAGTATTAAAGGGGGCTTATTTATGTGTTTAAAGAAAATGAAAGAAAAAGGATATGGATGTAATAATTGATAATTGTACGGTGCTCGGTTGAATCATTGATTCACAGATTATATTGGTAAATTGTAATATTATTTTTGTAATAAACTATTGGAGTAATCATGGGAAATCTCTGTAACAATCAATTCGTTGTATTACTTGATAAATTCTTGATTTTCTTACACTTCTATAGCAAAAGCATTCTTTATAGTCTATAGTCTGTACCCTTTTCTTTTGTTTTTGACTTCTGGAAATCTGATTAAACAGTTTAAACCATCTCATCTCATTTCGTATAATCATTACAATTTTTTCAAATTCAATTTCAGACATTTTATCACTCGTAACGTTAAAAGTACGAGAGTTATAATATCAGTCTAGTGCATCCTTTAATGTTGGATGGTGACTGGTGAGTCGTTCATTATAGCTACCAAGTTTGATCTTTAGGAGGATTTCATGCAGCGTTCTGGCTATAATGATGCAACAGAATAATTGGCTCCATTGTTGAGAGCCATAAAGGAGCAATCGTACAACAGTGGTCCGAATGGTAGTTGGAGATGAATCAATACTAATAATTTCTCTACCCTGCCTTAATTAGATTCAAGCCAATTGATAATATCTAGAGACCGAGGGCACCACAGATAAGATTAGTTGGAGCCCTTCCAAGAAAGTTAGATTTAGGCTGCGTTTGGATGTTAAACTTAGTTAAGTTGATCTGAGTTCTTTATGAATAGTAGTGAGTTGAGAAGGTTGAGTAAGTTTTGTGGGACCCACTTAAGATGAGTTTAAGTGTGTTTAGATGTTAAGATAAATTTATATGTATTTATGAAAAGTTGTAACATTATTGGGTCCCACCTTTAATTATTACTGTTCATATGACAGCTTTGTCTCCACTTATCGGCGCCAAACCTACAAGCAAAATAAAAAAAATGAAAGTAAAAGAAAGGGATTGCACTTACTGATGACCGAATTAATTTTCTTGGCCTCACAAAAACGAGAATGTCGGTGGGAAAGGAGAGGATTTTTTGTTGGGAAACATGAAAGGGCAAAAATTTCAGATGGAGCGAACATAAAATACTGCCTCACACACAAATATGTCAGGTGGGGTCTAGTCAATGGCAGAAATTTGAAAAGCTGTGGGGCCCAACTACTAATTTCATATATAAACTGCATTTGGATGTTTAACTCATTCTAAAAATGAAGTGCACTAGACTGAATTGTGCATCCAAACAAGACCCTATTAAATCGTTCTACCAAGTTCAAAATAGCCAGGGCATGACCACTTTTCCACAGAAGAATATATGGAAGACGAAAGTTAATCTGAAAGCAGTTTTCTTTTTTGTTTGGATAGCCTCCCTAGATAAGATTCTCATTACAAACAATCTAAGGAAGCATCGCGTAATGGTGTTGGATTGGTGTTGCATGTGTAAGAATGAAGAATTAGTAGATCACATAAGTTTACATTGTGAGGTGGTCGGGACCATTTGAGTTTTTTAGCGGGAGTAGGATGATCATGGGCTATGCCTTGTAGGCTAGTGGATTTTCTAGCAAGTTGGAGAGGACTCCAAGGCAATCCACAAGTGGCAATAATATGGAAGATGATCTCCATATGTATGTGTTGGTGAATTCAGCTGGAGAGAAATGATAGAAGTTTTGAAGATTGCGAGAGAATAATAAATGAGCTTAAAGTTCTTTTCTTTTAAACCTTTTTCTTTTGGGTAGGAGTCATTGATTTTAATGGACCCATGATTTTTTGTTTTTGGGGTAAAATCTAGTTAGGTACTTCTTATGTATACATTACATTTTGTGTACTTGGGCTATGTATCATTTTTTTCCTATTAAAATTTCTTGATACCTATAAAAAATAATGTCCAGATGTTTGAAAACTAAAACCCATGAGAAAAATCTCATCTCATGCCAAATCTAAGTTTCTCCTTTTTTAAGGCAATTTTGGATAGTTTTTCAGAAGAGGAGGACCCCCGTAATTTATTGAAAATCTATAACTTATAGTAGAGAAATACTATTTAGGAATGTGGATTGCAAAAGAATTCGTTTGAATGAAGAGATGAGATGAGATGATTTTTGATAAAACCTGAAAACTAAATAAAATATTGTTAGAATAATATTTTTTAATATTATTATTATTTTAAGATTTGAAAAAATTGAATTGTTTCTTATATTTTGTATGAAAATTTAAAAAAATTGTAATGATGAAATGTGATGAGATGAAATCATGTTTGTATACACAAACGGAGTCTAAATGTCCCAATGTGGACAGTGAGCTGTAACCTCTTAGATTTTTTTTTTTTTTGAAAATAATCTCAGTAATTCATTCATTAATCTGAAACTATGTTACAAAATTTTTCCTTGTACAAGATACTCTCGATACAAGTTGGAATCTCTTCTATCCAAACAATTTCAGTTAAAAAAGATAGTGCTTCTTTAGCTAAGTAATGTGCTGCTTCATTAGCTTTTCTTGGAACAAACTTGACATACCATTGATCTCTTTCCCTTAACAGTTTCTTTGCATCTTCAATAACACATCCATGGCTGGAAAGATCTTCTTTTTCATTATTAACAGCCTTCACTATAACTTGAGCATCACCTTTAAATACAACTCTGTTAAAATTAAGGTCTCTACAAAATTCCATAGCTTTTCTTAATGCATACCCTTCAGCTTTTGTAGGATCTAGTGCAAGACTTCTTTGTTCACCAACAGCAGCCATAATTTCACCTTCCTCATCTCTGATTACCACCCCTAGGCCAATCTCTTTTCCTTCTTTATCAATAGTTGTATCCCAGTTTGCTTTGACAAAACTCTCCCTTGGTCTACTCCATCCCACTGGCTCCCTCTCTGCTGCTCTTATTTCTGTGTTCTGCCTCGGATTCTGCTGAGCTTGGTGAGAAACTCTCAGTTCCTCTATGGCTTGATTCCTCACTTGGCTTGGACTCTTGAATATATCTTGAAAGATAAATTCATTCCTCCTTAACCAAATGCTTCTCATTACCATACTTATCTCTCCTAACTCTTCTAAACTAACATTTTCCTCCAACCTTTCTAACAAAGCTGACAGATCAGACTCATTAGACTTCCATTTCTGTACCACCATCAGTGATTCAGCCCAGACATCTGCTGCTGTAGGGCAGGACCATAGGGCATGTATTGATGTTTCTGCTTCCTTCTTACAAATTGGGCACAATTGTTCCTTTATAATTCCCTTTTTGTAAAGGCTGTTTTTTTAGCTAAAAGTTCTTTTACATCTTTCCATAGGAAGAATTGAGCTTTTCTTGGGATGTTCAGATCCTATATTCCTTTCACCTGTTCTTCCCTTCCCTTCCATCTGAGCATTCCCTTTTTGCTGCCTCCTTCCTACTCATTTCCAGTTGGTAAGCACTATTGACAGTGAAGGAACCTTTTTTAGTATAGCCCCATATCAATTTATCTTCTGCCTCCATTTTACTAATAGGTAAGCTCCATATCTGTTATGCTTCCCCTTCCTTGAAGATTCTCCTGATCAACTGTTCATTCCATTCCCCACCAGTGATCAACTTAGAGACTTTGGTTTCTTTGTCTAAGAGTGTGCAAGGAGATTGGACACAATAAGAGGAAGGAGTTGGAAGCCACTTCTGCCCTCAAATTTTAATGTCTCTACCATTCCCTACTCTCCATCTTAAACCTTCATTCAATAAGTTTAGGGCACCCCATACACTCCTCCATATGTAAGAAGGTCTATGGCCCAGTTTAGCTTATGTCAAAGGAACATTTCTGAAGTATTTTTCTTTATAAACCCTTGTTTCCATACTTCTTGAGTCCTGTAAAAATCTTCATCCTTGTTTAGCCAAAAGAGCCATATTAAAATACTCTATATCTCTGAAACCCATCCCTCCTTTTTCTTTAGACATCCCTAATTTTTCCCAACTGCACCAGTGCAGACAGCTACTAGTCTTCTGATTTCCCCACCAGAAGTTAGCCATTAAAGAATTTAACTCCTTACACAGGTTTTTTGAGAGTTTAAATACACTTATAGTGTAAGTAGGTATTGCTTGTAGGACTGCCTTAATTATAACTTCCTTTCCAATTGCTGACAGAAAGGCATTTTTCTAGTTGTTAATCTATTTCCACACCCTTTCTTTTATGCCTTTGTAGGTATTGTATTTGGATTTCCCCACTACAGGGAGTAGGCCTAGATACTTTTAATAACTGCCCTTCATAACTACTCCCCCTAACTCCATAATCTTCTATTTGTCCTCATCTCTCGAGTTGGTACTAAAAAACACTGAAGTTTTTTTCTTATTTAGGAACTGTCCAGAGGCCTTTTCATAGATAAGTAAGAGCTCTTGTAACCTCAGTCATTCTTTTGATTTTGCTCTACCAAATAGTATGTAGTCATCTGTAAAAAGCAGATGTTTTACACGTGTTCCACTCCTTGACACAGTTACTCCTTTAGTGTGTCCCTTCATATCAGTCTGGTTTAGTAGAGAACTAAGTCCCTCTGCACACAAGATGAAGAGGTAAGGTGACAAATGATCACCTTGCCTCAACCCTCTTGTTGGATAGACCTTAGTACCTGGTTTGCTATTAATGAGAGCAACATAACTCACAGTAGACACACACTTCATGACAAGTTCAATCCATTTCCTGCAGAATCCCATCATTCCCATCATTTCTTCCAAAAAACTCCATTCAATTCTGTCATAAGCTTTTGACATATCAAGCTTTATGACCATATTACCCACTTTGCCTTTTTTCCTAGCTTTCATGGTATGCATCACCTCATAAGCCACCATAATGTTGTCAGTTATTAGCCTTCCTGGAATGAAGGCACTTTGGTTGGGTGAAACTACTTCATTCAGAAACTTTTTAAGCCTGTTAGCCATCACTTTTGACATCAACTTGTAACCAACATTACAAAGACTAATAGACCTATAATCACTAGCCATTTTGGGTTCCTTAACCTTGGGAATGAAGGCAATGCATGTGTGATTCATAGAAGGTGTTAGAGAGTTACCATTGAGCCATGCCAAGATAGTTTTGCTCACCTCATCACCAATAGTTTGCCAATGCTTATGGAAAAAACAAGCCCCGAAACCATCTGGTCCAAGTGAATTCAAAGGGGCCATGTGTTTAAGAGCTTCCTCAACTTCTTCTCTAGAGAAAGGCTTAGACAAATTTTCATTCATTTCTTCTGTAACACAATGAGTCATTGCCTTCAAACAAGTATCAATATCCTCATCACTTGGAGTTGTAGACTTGAATAGCTTCTGGAAATAATCATTAAATACCTTGTTTATCATTCCAGGATCAGAATGCATCTTGTCTTGGTCATCATGGATCTGTCTTATGCTATTATTCTTCCTTCTTTGGTTGGCACAGCTGTGGAAAAATTTGGTATTATGATCACCCAGTTGATACTAGTCTAACTTTGCTCTTTGTCTCTACTTCAAATCCTCCATTTCAAGACAAACCCCTATCTCTTCTTGCAGTTTTTTTTTCCACCATATTATGACTCCCTTAATTTTTCTGAAGATTGTTTAACAAATCTATTTTTTCTTTCAAGATTTTCCCCTTATCCTTCTTTGTTTGTTTGTTCCATTTGACAAAGGCTTCTTTGCTGTCTTCCAGCAGCTTCTAAAGTGTCCTAGCAGGATCTTCCCCTGCAGGCCTCTTTTTCCAGGCATTTTTTAAGACTCCCTCACAACCTTCCTCAAGTGACCATTTAGCTTCATATTTAAATATCTTCCTCTTCCTCCATATTATTGAAAGTTCCTGATTCATGCACAACAAGAGAGGTCTGTGGTCTGAACATCTTGCTGTTAAAACCTCTACCCACCCTTCTTTGTAAATCTCCTTCCATGTTAAGTTGGCAACTGCCCTATCAAGTCTTTCCTTTGTAAAAGTCTCACTACCATGCTTGTTACTCCAGGTAAATTTATCACCCTTCCATCCTAGATCAAATAGGCCTCCTCTTTCCAATACATTTCTGAACAGGTTCATTTGTTTCTCCTGTCTTTGCTTCCCTCCCATCTTCTCATCTTGTGTTAGTATTTCATTGAAATCCCCTAACACACACCAATCAACCCCATCAATAGGTCTGAGTGAGGCCAACAACTTTCAGGCTTCCTCCCTTAAGCTGCTTTCTGGTTGCCCATAGAAACCAGTCAACAACCATCTTTCTTTCCCTTCTTTAGTTGTAACCCAAGCATTGATGTGTCTGTTTGAGTAATTCAAGATCTCCACCTCCACTGTCTAGTCCCATAGAAGCATAAGATCCCCTTTCCTACCTTTTGGTTCTACTACAAAGCACCACTCACTTCTCAACCTTCTTTTTATTCTATCACTTTTTCCACTCCTCAATTTTGTTTCCATAAAAAAAGATCACATTTGGCTTCTTCTCCTTTACCAACTGGCTAAGGTCTTGAACTGTCTAAGAGTTACCAAGCTTTTGGCAGTTCCAACTTAGTATTTTCATAATGATTGGTGGGGCTATCCACCAGCCACCACCAAAACAATCTGTGTCTCATTCACTTCACTACTACTGCCTCTTGTTTTTTCCCCCTCCCTTTCCCTCTCTTTTCCTTCACCCACTTGTTTAAACAACCTTTTTGATAAACAAGAAGCACTGTTTGAGACTTTAGAGTTTTTTTGTGCCCTTGCTCTCCTCTTCCACACTCCCATAGTTCTTCCTTTTGTCTTCATTAAGCAGTCCCTTTTTTCAACTCTCTCCCCCAGTTCACTCATCTCCTCCCTTGATTCCTCACTCATTTTTGCATACCCTCTATCATCTTCATTAAGCTCTTGGCTTTTGCTCCTACCTCCTCCCTTTCTATATTAGGCTCCTTCTCCCCCTGAGTTTCGTTTTGTTTCTGACTTCCTTCCTTCTCCTTCATATTGTTATTCTTTTCCTCCCCCTCTCCACCAGCAGCATCTTTTACAGTCATTTTTTGTTCCCATCTCACATTTCTTTCCTCATCTTTCTGTTTAAATTTAGGTCTCATCCCTACCCTCATCCACACACCAAATTGAGATTCTTCCTCCTCCTTCCCCACACATCCTCCCCCCATGGATAATACAACCACACTTAAAACAGAAGTGTGGGAGTTTTTCGAACTCAGTAAGCTTTCCCTTGGATAGAGATGGTCCTTCCCCTAGCCAATGGCTTTCCCAACTCTATTTTTGTTAAAATCCTCAAGTATGACCCTCACCCACTCCCATCCTCCAACGTCTCTACTTCCAAAACTCTCCCCACAGTCTCACCTATTTTTTCTCCTCTAGCCTTATTCATGCAAACTATTGGTAAATCATGAAACTGAACCCAAAATCTCTCTTTGCTAAAATCCATCTGCTGTGGTGGAATGAAACCATCTAGGCACAATATCACAAACATTTGGTTATCAAATAACCATGGTCTCCCATCAAGTATCCTTTGTTTATCAGCTTGGTTAGCAAAGGTGGTTAAGAACATGTTTGTTCCCACCTCTTGAAACTGAGCCTTCCTGCTTATCCTCTAGACTTTAGCCATCGTTGCTTCAATAACCCTTTGACTTATGTTTCTTTCCATCCATACATTTCCAACCAAACTACAATCCCCCTTATTTTTCAACTCCTTCGATATTTCATCATCCATCTCTTCCTCCGTCAATTTCAAGCATTTCCACTTTTTATCGGATTTATTCATCCTTAAACCACTCTGCTACGTAGGAAGAACAGACACCAGGCCCTTCTGCCACCTTTCTTCCACCACATTCCTCCAACCTGTTCTACAAAACAGACTTGAGAATCATCTCCTCCACCTCTCTGCCACCACTCGACTACGCAAACCAAACTTTTCCGACCCTTCCACCACCTTGCTGCCCCTACTCAAAGCCGTTACACTCACCCCGTACCACCTTCCACCACCTTGCTGCACCCATTCAGAACCGTTACATGCACCCTGTACCCCTCTGTCACCTTCCAATTCTGTTGGAATATTCGTGGACCCCACTTCACCTCACACTCCTTCCCGAGAGAAAAAGATAGAGAGAAGAATTTCTTGTGTCTCCTTATTATGTGGGCAATGTCGTGCAACCCCTTAGATGAATGAATAGGAATGCACTAAAAACTTCTTTCTTTCTTTCAAATGCTTTCTACAATTTTTTTTAAAAAAAAAAAAAAAAATACTATATGTACCTCTTTTGAAATCGTAAAAAACTCATTATATTTGCAGGAAAAGAATTTTTCAAAGTTACCAATTTATAAAAAAGAAAAAAAAAATCGAAGTTAGCATAAAGCTGAAACATATCGGAAACTGTGTGTGTGTGAGATCATGACAGCCATGTCCATAAGTCAGCACTACGAGAACTTTCATCAATTCCTAATTCCCTAATTCTAAACAAATCACAAATGCAGCAATTATGGAGTTAAAATCTTCTGCTCTCTATAGGTTTGACCTGATCCAATCAGCTATATACATAATGTAAAAGTTAGACCCAAAATAATGAGAATTGTATGTGTACGACACCAATTCCATAGCTTGTACTTTTATTATTCAAATCAGAATACAACTCAGCATGAGAAAGCATGCTCACGGCATATGCTTGTGCATTTTTTCCTCTTTATTGATGCTTCAGCTGCTGGGGAACGACCTTAATTCTCTGCATCATAGGCAGCCTTTGTTATATTCTTAACCAAAAACACCATAGCCTTCTCAATTTTCTTAAGCTATTGTAATTTGCACAGTGCAGTGCTAACTGATGTAAATGCATATCAACTACTGAAACACCAGGTAGATAATCAACCAATATTTTTTTGATGTTGGGGAACCTCTTCAAGGCAGGGCCCTTCAGACCCATCCTTGCAGAATAAATCCCGGTTCCGTGGACCGCATCCTCGGAAGTTTTTTTACACGGAATTGGTTAATTCGCTGGCTTTTTACTAGTGGGTGTGATCCCAAAGAATTGTTTGCTCCTATGAGATGTTGAACCTTAGACTTTGAAGGGAGTGATACCCCAAGACCAACGCCTTCACCACTTGGGCCAACCCCTTGGGGTTAGATAGTCAACCAATTATGGGGTCCATATTTTCCCTATGACCTCAATGAAAATGTTTACAAAGACAACTGACCAACAAAGGTGTTGTGACAAAGCATCATTGACCTTCTGAGTTGAGAAAACATCATCAAATATCCATAGATGATTGGGTGATGACATAGCCATCACACAATAGTAGAAAATCTGAAATACTATCCTCATGTCTGTTCAGTAACTTCAGTTAATGCTTGCTGTTTTAGCCATCCTTAACTGCATTAATAAGCTTAGTTTAAGCTTCTAGCTGAGAAAATCTTCTTCCACCCTACATCCTTGGCCGAATTTCCAATCCTAAATGTGTTCTGAAAACAATCTGGTTTTCCGATCAGATCCACTTCCAAGCCGGGAAAATGATTCTATCTTTTCTTTTCATTTCTTTTTCAGATTGGAGTTAAAACTAATAACTATTTATATATTGTTAAAAAGTATTTAATATAAGAGTTTAAATATTTTAATAATTGAGTTAAATATTTAATTATTTTTTTGTTTTCAATTGGATAATCTATGATTGGTAAATCCATACGTGATTCTCTTGATGCCTCATGAGTCATGCCCTATTCGCATCATGGTTTCCAAAGTGAAACCAAAGATTACTTGAGATCATGAAAACATGCAAGACAAGGTCATATATATATAAGATGCCTTGAAAAAAAAGACGTGGTTGACACAGCTCGCATCCATATTGTGGACACAGTTTCTTCTCATTCTTAATTGCTAAAGACATGGTCGCTATTCTGCCCTACAAGTAGCAGGAGTGAAGCCTTGCCATTGAGCATCAGTTTAATGCATTTTGTACCGAAAATGCTTGAATTCACCCCATAGTTTTTTGGTAAATACTTGAATTTACACCTTTAGCATTTGATTCATCAATCCAATAACTTATTGGGTTTTAGGGTTATACCCTGCCCTTTTCATCTCTACTGTTAAACTTTCTATTGCAGCATGTATTTCTACTGACTGATGGTGCGAGTGATCACTTGCAATAAATGTATGAATCTTGTTATCAAGTTCAATCCAACTACATCCAGGCTGCTTTTTGAGTCCCAACTCTTTAATATCCGATCTAACTCTAGCAGCTTCGTTCTGTTTACCAAAGCCTTCATATATGTTTGAAAGAAGGACACGGTAGCCAATGCATGCAGGATCAATTTTGAAGATATGGTTAGCCACAAGTTCTGCCAGCTTTTCATTGCCGTGAGTTTTGCATGACCCAAGTAATGAACCCCATATACGATCATCTGGGACACAAGGCATGGACATAATCAGATCATAAGCTTGCTTTAGATGACCAGCTCGACCCAGAAGATCAACCATGCAAGTATAGTGTTCAACTTGAGGCTCAAGTTCGTGATCTTCAACCATGCCTTTGAAGTAGCTCCATCCCATGTCAACCCTCCCAGCATGGCTGCATGCAGAAAGAAGAGCAGTAAAAGTTGCATGGTCAGGCGTCATGCCTGTTTCTTTCATCTTTTCAAATAAAAGAAACATTTCATCGGTCCGGCCATGCATTCCATACCCTAAAATAATTGAATTCCATGATACTATATTTCTTTCTAGCATACTCTCAAATACAGCCCTTGAACTAAATATGTCCCCACACTTTGCATAGGTTGCGATTAGAGAATTGCTCACAAGACTATTAGACTCATACCCTCGGCGTACTAGGTAACAGTGTAACTCCTTACACAGGATCGCTACAGACAAATAAGCACATACAGAGAGAATACATGCAGCTGTTACACTATTGGGTGCAATTTGTTCAGATTGCATAACATGAAAAGCCTTCAAAGCTTCATCTGCACACTCATTCTGGGCATAACCAGCTATTAAGGAATTCCATATGATTAAATCCCTTATTGGTAATCGATGGAAAACCTTTTCAGCAGATTCAATATCTCTGCATTTTGCATACATATCAACAAGGGCACCACCAACAAAAACATTGTCATCAAACCCTGTCTTTATAGTCAATCCATGGATTTCTGTGCCTCTTGGCTTCAAAGTCAAGGATGAACATGCTCGCAGTGCAGCCAGAAGTATGATAGAATCAGCAAAACCAAGCTCTGACATGAAGGTATGGAACAACTCTAATGCCTCAGCAGAACTACCATTCTGAGCAAAATTTGAGATTACTGCACCCCACATGATCAAATTATGATTTTGAGACCTCATGAATAATTTCAAACCAGTTTCAGGATCACCACATTTGAAGTACATGTCTATGAGAGCTGTTTCAACTCTTACATCGCAAGCAAACCCAAAGCTGTAAATGAATTTATGGATTTGCTTTCCTACAGCTAAATCTGACAACTGGGAGCACAAAACTAAAACAGTCACCAGAGTAGAAGAATCTGGTATTATCTCAATTGCCAACATCTCAAGAAACATGTCCAATGCCTGCAACAAAAATCCATTAGAGACATAGCCCAAAGTCATCACATTCCATATCACTGTATTTCCTCTGCTGGACTCGATATCAAGATTTCCCTTGAAAACATATTCTGCAGTTCTTATATCCCCACATTTCATGTACATTTCAATCAGTCCGCTGACTAAAAAATCATCAACGATCAACCCACTTTTCACAACAAAGCAATGAATTTCCCGCCCATGAATCCAAGACTCAATTGAAGAACATGCAGATAAAGCCGAAAGGCAAGCTACCCGATTAGGGTACAAACCATATTCCGAAATCATCCTGCTTAAAGTAATCAATGAACCCATGTAATCCCCTGATTGGCACAACCCAGAGATCATTGCATTCCATGAAACTGAGTCCCTCTCACACATTTTCTCAAACAATTGGACTGCAGCTTTGACCGCACGGCATTTCCAATACGAACTCAAAAGTGAATTTCCAACAAAAACGTCGTTTAAAACTCCCAACTTCAACACGTGCCCATGAACTTGTTTAACCTTGTCTACATCAGAAAGCATACCAAATGCCTTAATTAAAGATGTAAAGAATCTGAATTGCTCAGCTGGAAAACCACCTTCAATCATTCCAAGATAAACCTTTATTGCATTTTCAAATAATCCATCATCTACGAACTCCCTAATCAAAGTCCCAGCCGATGGCACACTATCTGAAGGCTGATCATCTACAGATCCAGATTTGATAATCGATTTCTGAGATTGGATTTCCTGGAACCGTACCAAAGTTTTCCGATTTTGAAACTTGGAACTGTAACATAATGAAGAAGCTCTATACAAGGCATGGCTAAAAGAGTAGCGGGATACCTTCAATGGTCTAGAAAGGTGGTCCTGGTCCACCCAGTAACCGTTAGCTGAGCCCAGTGGTCTCACAATCGCCATTCTTGCTGAGCCTGAGTTTTGTTTTGATATCACAAAAACCAATTGAAGTTTTGGTTCGTCAATTGCCTAAAGAACACTTTCCAGAGAAACAAACCAAGCAACCAGAAGAAGGCCTTGCATACACAGCAAAATCCCCTTAATTACATCAATAACATACACAACATTCTCATTATCCATGGCTACATTGCACTGCCTATGGAAGAAGACATTTCTGAACAGACCCCTCAGTTGATCTAAACCATATCAAAATAACAATTATCAATAACCCCAAGACACAAGATATAAGCTGATTTTGCCTTCGGTTTCCATCTTATTGATGAAAAAGTCTAGGGAACGGCCCGGGTAAATTAGCCCCGCGGCGAACCATGAGATGACGTCCCATGTTTTTTCTTTCTTCTGACGGTGTAAAACATGTTTTCCTCCTTTTTTTTTCGAATTTTTAAATAAATAAAAAATCAAATGCTTTAGAATAAAAAAAACTATGTTCATTTTAATGTAATTCTCTCCCTATTCTTTTTACTTTTTATGGTACAAGTAAACTTGGATAATGGAATAAAATTTGAACAATACTAGAGTAACTACCAAATATGCATACTAGTACAAGTGAGTTTTTTTTTTTTTTTTCTTTAATAATCTTTTAAACATCCTTAACCATTAAGAAAAAATATGAGTGGACACATTTGGTTGACATATTATCATTTTCCATAAAATTTTGTTATGGCTTAACTTGTGCAATTGGCGCTATTATATTTTTTTTCAGATTCATTGAGTTTCTAATTTTCCTTCATTTATGGCTTGGTTCCTGAATAAATAAATTAGTCAAAGTCAGTAGAGGGACAAAGCCAAGACTAATGTGACACATGACGATAATGTGAGTAGTATTTTTCTGGGAGAAGAAAATGCAAGGATAAAGAAATGTGAAAAATCAATTGTACTAATGAATATAAGCAAAAAATCAAGACTACAAAAAAATCTAAACTTCAGTAAAGCATGAGCATTGGTCTCCACATCGAATAACTATCAAGCAAAATATGTTCCATCAGGATTCTGATTCATGAATACTTGTATTCATTAGTACTAATTTGGAATTCATTAGCATTGGTCTGCATCATTAATTTGGAATATGCCAAAGCATGAGCATCAGTATGCATCATGATGGCTATTTTACAAAATACAACTTGCCCAATGACTTAGTCACTTAAGCAATTTACATGTTCCTACAATACCTTAAATTCAACCTAGAAGGGATATTTGAGCCCCACAATTTTAGCTAACAGATAAAATCAAGGAGATGACTCAGACTCCTGATAAGAGATGGATTCGTACTCCTGATAAGAGATGGATTCAGACTCCTAAGAAGAGATAGACACAGACTCCTAATAAGAGATAAACTCAAACTCCTAACAGGAGATAAACTCACACTTATAAAAGGAGATGGACTCACACTCCTAAAAGCAACATGTTTCACAATGCAAATTGGATTATATCATTCCAAGGAATAACCTTTATAAATAGCCTACAAGAGGTAACAAATAGGGGACTGAAACTAAACTTGATTCACTTTTTCTTTACATACATTTACTCTCATATTGCTATACTGATTTTGGCATCGAAAACTCCACAGGCCAACCAGGTTCGCCCCTTTGTTCGTTGCAGGTCATCCGTATGGTTGGCGGTGTGAAATACGTTCTTTACTGGTAGGAAGCCTACGATATGGTGGCAACAAGACCTTTCAACCATATGCGTCACTGCAATACCATGAGGGTGATGACCGAGGGAGAGAAAGTTGGTTGGCGCCTAAGTTATCTCGTTGCCCACTGGAGGGCAACCATCCCGCCACGAGCGGGCAAGAAATGGTCTGGCACCAGTACCTATGGTGGCCAAACAAGCATGCAACAACAAGTCTCGCCACCCCATTGCAACCAAGCTTCACGCACCATAAAGCTCCTCGCCAGATTTTGGGCGCCTACTGAAAATCCATCTCGCCGCCCCATGACGACCAAGCTTCATGCACCAAAGCACCTCGCCAGATTTTGGGCATCAATTGTAGTGCATCTCGATAGGAGCACCTCGCCAGATCCACACTAGTGCAGGTGATATCTCCTAGTTGTTAGCTGCATACACGACAGACAGCACCTCTTAGCGGGCAATAAAAGTAGTTCCATTACTGCCAAACCAAAACAACGCCTTGGGCAAATAACAGGAGCAATGCCTTTCAACAAGCAAAAGTTTGGCAGTCTCAACCATGCAAGATTATTACGAAAGCACAAAGAGACGGAAACTTCCCAATGTAAAAATCACTCATCAGCAAACAATTCCAACTCCCCTGCAAAACTCATTGAGAAGCCTCGTAGCTACATGCTCTGGGAGTATACTCCACTGGAAGTCACTTACATGGTGTGGAACACATCTCAGGCACCACTCAAACATCCCAATTTGTCTTCAACAAAAATGGGTTGTTTGGTATCGTAGACATCCTGGACCTTCTAGCTGATATCATGAGCTGTCTGGCTGGTATCACAGGCATCCCGAGCTTTCCTCAATGTTGAGGCATCGTTACCCACGAGCATTGCCCATGTATCACCAACCTTCACCACACTTTAGCGAGGTGGCCCAGGTTCACAAATCTCAAACTTGTAATTTGTATTACATTTACCTATTTTGTTTTTTGTGAAAACTTTTCAGTACATGGTGCAAGCCAACAGGTGGGAAAGGTCAAGGACTGCCCGACCTCCTCCAAAAGATCTCCAAATGAACAGGCGTGGAGGTCATCAGACCACGCCACGCCACCCCTAAACAGCAAAAGCAAGCCCTAGCAGCTTGTGGTGCTATGCAAAAAGGGCGTGGAGGTCATTAGACCACGCCATACCTAAGCACAAAAAACAAACCTTAGCAGCTTGTGGTGCCATGCAAAAAGGGCGCGAAGGTCATCAGACCACACCATCCCTAAATATAAAAACCAAACCTTAGCAGCTTGTGGTGCCATGCAAAGAGGGCGCAGAGATCATCAGACCACGCCATCCATAAACACAAAAAACAAGCCTTAGCAGCTTGTGGTGCCATGCAAAGAGGGCGTGGAGGTCAGAAGACCACACAACCCTCTCCAAAGTTAGCCACCAAAAGTTGAGTTATACACTCGCGGTGCAAGTCAACAGGCAGGAAAGGTCAGGGACCGCCCGACCTGCTAAGTGCCTAACAGGCAGGCAACTCTCTAGACAACCCGACCTCTCTCTTGGATAGCAGTACAAGCACATCATATTCTCCAGTAAACGCTGAGTGTTTATATTCGAGCCACAATCGTCTTGAGCGGGTTACCTTTGGAAACGAGCCACCAAGCTCTAAAATCGTTTCGAGCGGGTTACCTTCTGGAACGAGCCTCCTACCTCTACAACCGCGTTGAGCGGGTTACCTTCAAGAACGAGCTTCCATGCTCCACAACTGCCTCAAGCGGGTGACCTTCGGGAACGAGCCGAGGGGCTCAGCAACCGCCTAAGATGGATTCAAGGAGCCGACGGGCTCCTTGACCATTTGAGCGCGGGCTACTACCAGTGAAGACCAACAACAAAACAAGAACACAACAACAATTTATACCAAGGGGCAGGAAAGACACACCAAAAAACAACAAACAAAAAACAATCATTCTTCTCCAACAATAAACAATTTCTTAGGCGAACATTCACACAAACAAACAAACTCAAAATCGAGCTTCGCTCTCACGTCTAATGTGGTCGAGTACATCTCCCACCTGTCTCTCCAAGTTGAGCCCCTCACCGCTTAGCACTAAACAAACAGAAAACCAAGGATCGAACGAGAAATCAGTGACCAATTTTTTAAATTTATTTTGCATATTATTGACTTGAATATTCTCAAGGCCTTCTAAGGCTTCACAGCTACCAGAATTGATTTTTCTACAGGTTACTTCCATCACGGTTGACTTGAAGATTTCCAAGACAACCAAAAAGTTGAGCCTCATTCACGGTGCAACCAAATATTAGCTAACTAAAAGGAAGTGAAGATGCCCACACGCGCTAACTAGCATATATCCTCGGTGGGGTAAAAAAAATAAAAGCAAACAGGCACTCAAGAGCTAGCGGGGTGAAAGGCAAATACAGAGACTGCAAAGTATTTAATTTCCAATGTGCCAGTATAAAGAAAATTAACAGGGTAACTGGAGGGGATATTTGAGGCCCGTAATTTTAGTTAAGAGATAAAGTCAAGGGATGACTCAAACTCCTTATAAGAGATGGACTTAGACTCCTAAGAAAAGATATACACAGACTCCTAACAAGAGATGGACTCACAGTCCTAAAAGGAGATGGACTCACACTCCTAAAAGGAAAAGGTTTCACAATGTAAATTGGACTCTATCATTCCAAGGAATAACCTCTATGAATAGCCTACAAGAGATAACAAATAGGGGATTGAAACTAAACTCGATTCACTTCTTCTTTACATACATTTACTCTCATATTGCTATACTAACTTTGGCATCAAAGACTCCATAGGGCAACCAGGGCCGCTCCTTTATTCTTTGCAGGTCATCCGTATGATTGGTGGTGTGAAACATGTCCGTTACACAACCAATATGTCAAACATTACATCACAATTCAACTAATAATGAAGTGATATATTTAAACTTTCTCGTAATCACTTCAATGCATAATTTTCTTAATATCTTCAATTTTCAGGAGTTCCATCTATGATATAGTGTATCTGCCATGAACGATACACATTGTTAAATAACACAATGCACTGTAAATAACAAGTAAAATGTTGCTTGGCTGTGAGCATACACCTGAGTTATGACATTGTGTTGTGTTCCTATCATATAACCTTGTTGCACGTTAGCTGCATTGGGAATCAAGTATTCATCCATTCCACATTTTTCTGTTGTTTCACATGATTGATTTTTTTTTTCCTTTTATTTACGCCACTAGTGTCATTTGCCTTCTTGTCCCCCCTATTTGACCTCTTAAAAATCTTTTCTATTGGAGGCACTCTCCACTTTGATGGTGGTCTGCCTTTGCCTCGCACAATGTGAGGACTGAGCACTTTTGTTGAGCTCACTATTGTGGGGTCAGTTGATGATGAAAATGGTTTGATTAGCAGTTGTTGCAATTTTGAATTATTCATGTGTAAATACTTGTGACACAAAAAAACAAAATGTCTCAAAAAAAAAATACACTAAACAAGCATATTACCTGACTTACCTGTGGGTGATAAGGGCTGGCATTTGGATAAGGAATCAAATGAGGATAAGGGTTGAAATGAGAAAAGAATGTAGGTGGCATTGCCCCATTATAGGCCTAACAGAAAATGAAACAATTAGCCAAATAAACCTAAATAAAATAAAATAAATAAGTGTTATTGTGAACCTGCTCATTGCTTGAGTAATCTAGAGGAGTTGGGTTTGGTATATCCTATCATTTCAAATATAAGCAATTTATGACCACAATTAACATTTATAAAGGGAATAAATTTATAATAATCAATAACATAATTCTCTTCAAGAAGAATATACTTGAGTTGAAGACTTGGGATTGAAAGGCCTAATGTGATCTTTTCCTTTTACCATCAAATGGTGAATTTTGACAAAACTCTCAGACAAAACTATCACACAAAACAAATAATAGTAAGTTGTGTAACTATCACACAAAACAAATAATAGTAAGTTGTGTAACTATCACACAAAACAAATAATAGTAAGTTGTGACAACTCAAAGATATCGTTTATTTTTGCTCACAAAAATTGACATATTAATTAATTAACCTACATATGTAGACACTAAACTACATTGCAAAAAGAGAAGTTAATTATTTGAGCAGTCACTAAAATCCAGAAATGAGCAAATCAAGATAGTCCAGTTTCCTTGCATTTTAAAAGCACTGGCAATGGCCTAGCCATTGCCAACTCCAAGTCCAAATTTTGGCTTTTATTGAATTAAAAGCCCTACATTGAACTAGCCAAAGCCATAATTTCTCAACTTTGAGCTACAGTGAATTCAGTTCCCTGGCCATAGTTGGCGAGCCACTGTTGGAAGATCAAATCTTTATTTTAATTGTTTTCGTCCCAACTGCCTTCTCTCTTTCCCTCGTATTTCCCTTTCTCCAGAAACTCTCCCTCTTCTCTTTGTTTTCCTTTATTTCTTCAGAAACTCTTCTCTTCCTCTTCTCTTCGTTCCTGGGTTGACTTCCACGGTTGTGCGATTTCCTCTCTCTCTCTCTCGGCTTGGCTCAAGGATGCAACACTCTCTCTCGGTTTGGATTTTGAATATGAAATGGGTATGATTTTGTGAAATGGGTATCAATCTATTGTGCGATGGATTTTTCTTAATTTGGTGTTTGTGCATTTTTGTGGAAGTCTTAGTTTCTGGTTGTTATCGTTGCTGATTTTTCTTCAGTTGGTGTTTGTGAATTTTCTTCTTGTTATTATCGTTTGCTAGGTTACAAAATAAAAACAGAGGGGCATTGAGATGATCTGTGGCCTCGTATTCTTCTTCTCCTTTTTCTCTAGCAACAAATTTTCCCGATAAAGTGGAGGAAAGTGGTCTGTTTGGATGCGTAGAAAGTGGAGGAAAATAGGGATGGAATGGAAAGTTTGGAACTTTTAATTAGTAGAAAAAGAACAAGAAGAATAAAAGGTTTAGTATTTTGTTTGGAACTTTTAATTAGTTTGGAACTTGGCATTCTCATATTTTATTTTAATTTTTTTTTTCTGTTTTTGGAAGCATTTGGGTAAGTGCTTTAGTAATTCAGATTTGAGATTTCATAGCAAATTGCTTCTTCTCTCTCTGGGTGGATGAAGCCATTGCAATTTGCTCAAGGGTTGGTGTAATAACTAACAATTGAGACTTGAATTTGAGGCAATTTTATCATATATGTTGCATGGACTGAGATTGAGATGAAAATGAAAGATATTTTCTCTTTGCTGTATATCTAAATCACGAGTTGGCGCCTCTCTCTTGTTTGGTCGATCTGAAAGAATAATAAAAATAAAAAGAATGCAGGCAAGGCATTGGAAAGGCAGACCCATGTCTCTATGACAGTGAGCATGGTGATGAGCTGGGTCATCCTTGGTCATTCTGAAATATGAGCTCTTCTAAATGAGGCAAATGAGGTGAGCATTGCTGCATTTCCTTAAATGATGTTTTCTCATCTGTTAATTATATGGTAGTTTGCATGAGCAATTTTTTCTCTAGCATATCTCAGCTTAAATATTAAGCCAACATTGGTTAATTGTAGCTGTTTACAATCTCTAAAGATATTGGTGAAACACAGGCATAGGATTCATCTGACTTTGATTCTGAAGATGACTATGAGGAAGACTTCATTGACGACACTGGAGGCAATGGATGGTGGGAAGAAGAAAGTTTTTGAAGCCAAGATTTGGGAGAAGCCATGGTTGAACTTCAAGGAGTTGCAGCAGTTCAATTTCATTGCTGAATGCTGATGCCCCTTCAGGCTCTATTGCTTAGCTAGGTATCAATTACAGAACGCTGTTGCTATGTTTTGATTTGAAGTGTTGACTTTCTTGTGGATCTATTAGCACTAAAGGCATGCTCCTATGAAATAAATGTAAATAAATCTTATCCGGAACAAATTCTGAGCCTTTTATGTATAATTCTGGATCGATATGATGGATTCATCTTTCTTTGTGGCATTATCAACTCTTTGAAGGGTTGGGTAGAAAAAAGTTTGGCATTTTTGTATATGTGATTGTTAAATGTGAAGGGTTGGCAAAATGTATTTATTGAATAATTAGGTTGAGGAAAAAAATATATGAAGTGTATTTACAAAATTAAAAAATATATATATTATTAAAATATATAATATTATATTATTATTTTGACTTTAAGATAGCTAGTCCAATGTGGATTCACCTAACCAAAGATTAATTGTGTAGCTAAAACTTGAAGTTTTAGCCAAAATTTGGACTTGGCAATGCCAATGCTCTAAGCACGCCACATTCATCTAGATACATTAATTTCTTTTTGTGACTTTTTGTTCTATGGACTTTTGGCCTGATCTTAATCAAATTGCTAACTATCAAAAAACAATAATATTTATCATTAACAAATCTTGTATCATATACAATGTGATTAGAGTTGGGTTTAAATTAACGTAGCAAGGGTTCCAAAGAACCTAACTAAAATTAAACTAATATATTTTTTAACTTAATTAAAATGAAAGCACCTTCTTCACGAGACAAAATCGTTGTGTCACGATGGCAGAAAATTTCATGGCGTCTACTTGCGGCATCAACTTCCTGACACCAGATTAAAAGAGAGAAAATCGGAAGAAGAGGGAAAAACTTGACTAAAATACATAGTTTTTTTAATTTTATTTTAAAGGTATTTTAATTTTTTTTATTTAAAAAATTAAAAAAAGAGATGAAATGAAATGAGTACAATTGTTAGAAGAAAGAAGAAAAAAGAAAGCAAAAATGAGAAACTCACTGTGCGCCGCGGGGCTAGTTAACTGGGGCCGTTCCATAGCAACTCTCATTATAAATACAATTATGTATTGTACAAGTGCCATATATTTTTTTAAAAAAATAATGAAATCTATTATTAAAAAATTAATTTTTTGATATGAATACTATATTTATTCAATGTTTTTGAAAGGAGTGTGCGTTCTTTTGCACTTCATTACTCTCTCTTATAGATACTATGTAGTCTACTTTATATCTCTATTTGTGAGGATCGTGCCAGCGCAAGGGGATAGACCACCAATCAAGTTTGAGTGGAAGACAAAGATGAGAGTCACTCTATTGGTTTGGTGAAAATAGCTGTAAGTGTTGCAAAGTGTTGCTAGTCCAGAATATGAGCAAACAACACTATGTGGAAAGCTTAACAGATACGTTCGGGTGCAAGGTTATAAAGTACTTTTCACCTTATGGTAGGCGAGTTAGAAAAGCAGGCCAATGCGCTTAAGTGAGAACAAGGGGCTGAAGAGGATCGTAGTTTTGGAAAAAAGGTGTCATTCGTACAAAGGCGAGCAACGGTCAAGAACACTACCTTTGCAGACGTATGAACTTTCCAGGATAACACGGAAATACTTAGATGATGGCAGTAGCATACCTAGAAATCCACATTCCATATGAAGACTCACATCTAGAGTGGGTCTGCAAAAAGGATTACGACTTGACAGATCATCTTGTTTGAACGAAGATATATGGTCCAACGCCACCGATGGATGTCTGTGTAATGAATATCTATATGATAAATGTGAATATCTATGTGATGAATATGATGAGTTTTACGTGCTAGAGAAGATGGTGATTCCTCGCTTCGGCGATTTATATATCTATGTGTGTGTGTGTATATATACATACTGAGTTTTGCACAGAGGGTAACTCCTCAGAGGATGATTCCTCACCATGCTTAGGGGTGAGCACCAACTTCGTCGGACTTCAAATCTGAACTCCGACTTCGACTCCGACTTGTGTAGGCTTCAATCAGACTCCGATTTGTCAGAGCGGAGTCAGATTTTGGCTTTTAGGTTTGGGTCTTTTATTTTAGCTTCATATTTGGCCCATTTTAAAAAAGAATTTTAGTAGGCTTTTAAATTTCAATTTTTCTAAAAAATTAAAAACTAAAACTAAATCATTTGTTGCTAATTTACTTCAATACTAATATCTAACTTATTTTTATATTAGATTTAGACTATAGTGTCTAATTACATATTATCATACTATAATATTAGATATTATTTTTAGTGTCTAATTACATGTTATTATATTATACTAGTCTCCAACTTATTTATACCTTATTTCTACATTTGACTTATTTCCAGTATCTAATTACATGTTATTATACTTTAGTAAATTAATATTATGTGTTATTAACTTATTATAATAGACTAGTTAGTGATTTTTATACTAGTGTCTAATTTATTTCTATACAAGACTTATACTATAGTGTCTAATTACATGTTATTATAGATTAGTATTACATGTTATTATAATAATGTCTAACTTATTTCTAACTTAATTATATACTAGACTTTTTAGAGTCTAATTACATATTATTATATTTTAGTAAATTAGTATATGTGTTATTAACTTATTCTATTAGGATTATTTAAATACTAGTGTCTAACTTATTTTTATACTTGATCATGTATGATAGTAATATTATGATGTTTACATGTACTAAACTATCATTAGTCTACTTGTATTATAGTAAAAGTATATTATTTTATAATAATTAGCTCATACTAACATATTATTGAATTGGATCGTGCTACACCCATCGAGGGTATAGCCCGAGAGATTCTTTCGATAAGGCCATTTGACCTTGGGTTTTTTTATTTTTTTATTATTAATTTATATTTTTCATACATTTTTTTTATATCCTTTAACATTTTTTTAAAAAGATTTCACAATATATTAAAAACAATTCCTTAATCACTAAAAAAAAAAAAAAAATTGAATCGGGTTCCACTGTCGGTAGAATTCATTGGGATGCATAGCATTATTTTATTGAATTTAACTACATAAGCTCTAGTTATATAACTATAAAACTATACTAGTATATATGATAAATATATAGATAAATATATATTTTTACAACATATGTAATATCGGAGTCGGAGTTGTTCCAGAGACACCTCTGACTCTGACTAAAAAATTAAAAAAAAAAAAAATCTAGCTCTGACTTCATTTTAGCAGAGCCTGATTCAGAGTTGGATTTTCATATTTTTTCTCATTTCTAACCAAGCTTATATAATTGTGTTTTACTAAGATGATGATTCTTTGCCATGCATTAATATATCTGTTCACACATTTCTTTACATGAAACTGTTGATTGCATATTTATAAGCATTGACTCTCATTAGTGGTCTTGTCATAACTGTTGAGTCTACCTATGGTTTCGATGTCAGAACCATAGATTTTGATGCAGATGTAGATCTAGGAGTGATTCTTGAGGAGGAAGTTCCAACCCAGCCCAAGGAGGAAGTTCCAACCCGAGGAGGATGTAGGCTTGTATCTGTTGTAGAACATGTTCATTTTTAGGAGTTGTATTTATATTTGGTCAGGTGACCACACGTGTTCGGTCGGGCTTATTTTGGATGTACAAATAACTGGATATGTGTATAATTATTTAAGGAATAAAGTGACTTGTTCATATTTTAGGACCATGTATATATAATTTTTAGATTGTTGATACTATAATTATTTAAGGAATGAAGTGACTTGTTGATATTTTTGGTACTATAATGTTTAGCCTTTAGACTAAATCTTTACTTTTTCACTACAAATTAGATATCTATTTCCTAAAAAGTACACATCCTAGTAAATATTGTATACATAATTTGATTTGAACATTGGGTGTTGCCGATCGGCTGACATCCTTGACACGAATGATTTTCACCAGGTCCTTTACTGAAAAACGAGGTGCCACACTGTCACTCTGTTAATCCAGACCCTAATATTAGAATAAGATCTTTTAAGTTATTTGAGTCCATTATTGCCTTCTCTTGAAATGGGCTTAAGGCCAGTTGTAGGACTGGACTTAAAACTAGTTCATGTTTCGTGGGCTATATTCCTTGAAGACACTTTCCTACTAATGCTATCTTGTCATCTTGAATTTCAGGTTTATGCTACCTCTCCATCTACAGTCATCGTTGTTTCTAATGCAATTATGAATAGGAATGAGGTAAATGAGCAGAGAATTATGGTGGAGAAATTATTGCCTCAAAATTTAAAGTTATATTGTCAATACTATACATTTATGATTCCAATCTCGATAACTATATAATATGAAAAATGATTAATACAGTTTTTGCATAATGCATATGCAAATCTTTGTACTTTCTTTAAAAAATTTAAATTTGAAATCCACGTGAATAACCTCACATTTTAATGGTGAGCCCTATTATTTTTTAAAGGGAGTGCAAGTGCACAACTATATCTAATGGTAATTATAGTTGAACGGAGAAAGTTTACCGAGAAAATTGATCGATTGCATGTTTTTTTACTTAATGGTTAAGAAAATGACTATTTGTAAATTTTTATTTTTTTAAAAAAATTTTAAAAAAAGTTTAAAGATGTATAAAAAATGATTAAAAAAAAAAAAACATTCGCATTCGTGGGTACAAATCATTCAGTAGCAGTGTCATGTCTAATATTACCCTTCAAGACAGAATTGAGATTCTCTAATTAATTTATCAATTAGATAATTGAATTATCTCTCGAAGTGGGGAGTTACAAGGCATAAACTTAATGATATACAGTTTAGTTTATATTTGTGTTTTTTATTTATGTCATTGATGGTTTTTTTATTAACGAATTTGCTTGTTATTAACAGAACGTATTGTACTTTCAGTTTCATAGCAGGTATTTTATTAATGATTTTTTCGCATAATATATGTGATCATTGAAAATATTATCACTGGGAGGAGACAAAACCTTTTAAAATATGATAAATTTTTTAAAATGTTATGCTTAGTAAGAGATTATAAACACATCTCATCTCATTTAATTTAATTATTAAAATTTTTTAAAAATCTCACTTAAAATAAAAAATAATTCAATTTTTTCAAATTTTAAAATAAAAAATAATATAAAAAATATATATTCTAATAATATTTTATTTAATTTTTAACTTTAAACTCAACTCATCTTATCTTCTCTTATTTGTGAAAAAACGAAATGTAAGGACTTGTTTAGACACATATTTAAAAAAATCTGTAAATAATAGTGAAATAATTTGAGTTAAAATGTTTTATTAGGTTTTGAAAAATAAGTAAAAGGAAGTGAAATAAAATATTATTAAGTTATTTTTTAATAATATTTTATTTTAAAATTTGAAAAAATTATATTATTTTTTATATTTTATTTGAGAATTTGAAAATTTTGTATTGAGTTAATTCGTGTTTAGATAATAATTAGATGGGATATTAAAAATTTAAAATGGAATAAAGTTTTACGTTTGAATGAAGTTTTAAAATAAACAATAAAGAATACTCGGTGTCCAAATAATGTAATCTTTCTGAAAAAAAGAACGTTGTTACGGGAAGAAAGAGTATTAAAGTTGTAAAGAGACAAATAATTCTTAAAATATAGCTGAGGAAATGAATAGTTGAAAATACAATTAATCAAATAATTGCTAAAAAAAATAAAGATATGAAAACGAATATTTAAATAAAATAGAAAAAATATAGGTAGCTTTCAAAAGGCAAAGTAGCTAGCTATAAAATAGATCAACTCAAAGATAAATGCTCCAAAAAAATAGGTCGTCCCATTTTCTTGTGCTTTGGAATTTGGATTCAGCTCTGCTGAAACATGTATTTATTGGCCAGCAGCATTAAAGAGAGCCATTAAAGCCGTAAGCTGTAAAGTAGTATGCTTTTTACTTTTTACTTTTCCCTTTTCTGGGTGTCATTTCTGTCATAGTTGTACGGATGACAACTTCATAAATACACATGTTCAGGAGTTCAACCATTTGGCTTTGGCTATTTAATGGCCCCATTAATCCATGATATCTTTACAGTCAGATGAGATGATAAATAATTTATAATTAGAGCGGTACTGCTCTCCCGCTTGTATCTGTCCGGACAAGTTATTGGCAGATTAAAGTTAGGTTTTTATTTATTTTTAAAATTTTTTTATTATTTTAAAATTTTTTTAAAATATATAAAAAATATCAATACATTAACATTTAGAATATTGGCATTCGATTCATCAAATGCCAGTGAACTTCAAAATTTGCCTTATTTTACGTTAAAATTGCTGCATTGGATTCATCAAAGAAGTTAAAAGCTTTTAGCTACAATAAATCACTCTCTCCAGTCATATTTGGCGTGATACTGTTCACAGGCCAAATGTATATTTTATTCATTAATTTCCATCCAATTACCCGTAGTTTCTTTCACCACATATTTCTCTCTGTTTCTATGTCTCCTGCTTTCTCACCCTTTCTCTCACTTTCTCACCCTTTCTCTATGTATTTCTCTATGTTTCTTTGCCTTGTATTCATTAATTTAGTTAGAAAATAATAATTTAAGTACAAATGAAATTATTAATTAACATATAGTTAGTGTAATTGTAAAATATGAAAAAAAATTAAAAATATTATTATTAAAAAAATAATATATTATTATTTTGATGAATAAAATAACTAATCCAATATGAGATTATGGATAGAGAGATTTTGAATTTATGAAAAATATATATTTTTTATCAAATTTTAAAGATGCCTTTGATGAAGCCAATGTTAATGCTTGTTTCACGCGAACAGTATATTTGCAAAAAGACATTTCTATTGTAGTGTGAGTAATTTCCGTGTCTTTATAATTTGTGTTCAAGAAAATACAGATCATATTAGACTTATATTTTAAAAAATAAATTAGTGTTATATATGTTTTATACACTCTTTGTATAGATCTAGTATTTATCTAACTTTTATATAATTAAAAAACCCAAAAATAAAAAATTGAATCCTACCTAAAAGTTCAAAAAGACTATTATAAAAATGCAATTGGAACTTATTTAAGATCATCATCAATTAAAAAAAAAAAAAAAGAAGGAACGTTTTGCATGAGATAATTTACACGTATTAAATAAAAAATATTTTAATTATAAAATGATTACATAAAAATAAATTTATAAATTAATATAATTTGATATAGTACGTCAAATTATAAAATTATTTTTATTATAAAATAAATTTAACAATTACATAAAATTATAGTAATTTATAAATTTATTTTTATATAATCTCTTTATATATATATATAAATCATACCGTTCATGTCACATTATAATCCTTTCAAATGAGGCTAACAAACAAATATGAGCTCGCTCAAATAAAGGCCAGTTTAGTGTAAAAACTGCTTATCATTTTCAAATGAGTAGAAAGAAAAGAATTGATGGGAAGTCTTCATATAGCTATAATGCTGTTGAGGGGTGGAAGAACCTTTGGAGAATGAATGTGTTTGGGGTGATGAAAATGTTTGTTTGGAAAGCTATTAACAACTGCTTACCAACGAAATGGAATCTGTTTAAGAGGAAGGTTATTGAGAATCCCTTATGTCCTGTATGTGAGAGAGCAGAGGAGACATGTGCTCATGTATTGTGGAACTGTCCTGTAGCGAGGGATGTTTGGACAGATAAGGGCAGTCCAGTACATAAATGACCTTCGGGGGATGAGGATATGGGGCTTGTATGGAGGAAGCTGGTGGAGAGACTGAGGATGAAATTGTATTAACAGCTGTAGTCATGAGGAATATTTGGTTGAGGAGGAATAAATTTATTTTTGAGAAGGCTTTTTCAAGTCCAGATACATTATTTCTTAAAGCTAGATTCAATATAGCAGAATATCAACAAGCACAATGCAATAAAGGTAGGAATGTGGAACAAACTCGAGTATATCGAGAAAGGGTTAGATGGATGGCCCCGATGGAAAGTGTGGTAAAGATCAATTAGGATGCAGCTTATGATAGGAATACAAAGAAAATAGGTGCAGGGGTGGTCATGCGTGATACAGAGGGGTAAGTGCTAGTCTCCTTGTATTTGTCAAACTCAGATATTGCTTCTGTTGCTATAGCAGAAACCCGTGCTCTTTGGAGAGCTCTAATGCTTTGTGTGGAACTCAATATAGGTGAATCAGTTTTTGAAGGAAATGCCTTGGGGGTTATTAATTCAGTTTGCAACAAAGAAGATCATTGCGAATAAAACGGTCTATTAATTGATGATATTAGAGAGGTTCTAGTCAACAGACCCTTGTGAACAGTTAAACATAGGAAGGAAATAATGTAGCTAAGTTTTTAGTAAAATTTACTTATATTATAAATGGAGAGAAAGTATGAATAGAAAATGGCCTTAAGGGCTGCCATAGTTATATTTTACAGAAAAGGTCATATGTATTGAAAACAGATGATGAAAATGAGGACGGAGGTTTCTCTGATTTCAAAAATAAAAAAATAAAAATAAATAAAAAAAATCCTTCCTTTCAAATCGATCGGTCACTTTCAAGAAAATTCATCAGTACTGTATCGATGACGACACGTCCTTGTATCGTTGAGAATGGTTTCTGGAATTCTGCAGACGTAGGAGCGTAGTCCTTTCTCCTGTCGTAAAGAAGCTGGGCCTTTGATGGCGCAAAAGGAATATATTATTGAAGTCTCTTTATCATTCGGACGGTGTTAGGTCCACCGCTCCCTTATTTTTTGTTATGTTTTTTTATATGTATTTTTTATATTTTTTTTAAAACATAAAAAATTATAATATTATTACAAAATATTTTTTTAATTATTAAATAAAAATAAAAAGACAAAAAATAAAAAATTCCAACGGTTAAAAAGTACGGTAAAACATCATTTTCCTTATCATTAAGTTCGAACTTTACTAGTATACACCTACTAAAGACGGTACGTCAGTTAAAAAAATAAAAAAAAAATAAAAAACAAAAAACAAGGTTTATGACTTCTGAGAGGATCAATCCCATGCAGTTATTGAATATTATTTCGATAATCGTTCTATCGACGTATTAAAATTAAATATTTCTATATTTATATCGTTTTAAATAGTTATATATAAATAAATTGTATATAAATATATAAGTTATATTTTAAAATAATAATTTATATATAAATAAATTATATATAAATAGATAAATATATATAAATTATAAATAATTTAGTTTAAATTGAGAAGATAAAAAATGAACCTGCAATTTAAAACAAAAAAAATAAAAAAATAATAATGTAAAAGTCGAAATATATATATTGGTCAAAATGTGATATATCGGCAAGTACAGGTTGATCAAGATCGGTAAGAAATAATATACCTATCTTGATTGACTATCTGGCCGTTACGGCATATTTAGACTGTTCTTGCCGATACGAAACGGATTTCAAAACACTGGTTACTATTGCTCCAAAATAGATCAAGAGATCAACTTTAAAGGATGGTTCTAGCTTTCAACGTCTCATTCCTCTCAGAGTATGAATATTAGGAGGATGCATCTTGCCAATCCCTACACTTCATTATAAGAAAAAAACAATATTTGTGATGAGTTATTTAATAATTATTTATCGCAAAAAATAAATTTATTTTAATGAAAAAGAATTATTTCAACCAATAATATATCAAAATTAACCTATCTTTAAGGGCTTTTCCAAATGTTGGTCCATTTTTGTCTCTCGCCTCTTGCCTATTAATTTAGTTCATAGGTGTCTGCCTTCCGGACAAAGTCTGCACAAAAACTACTTAATTCATTAGCCTGACTATGGACCTAGCTGTTTAAATCAACAGCAGCAGCTGCAATTATAATATCGGTGACATGACCGATGTTTAATTATTTTTGACATCTCATTATTTTAATTATTTTTAATTTGTTTTCTTTACTTTATATTTAAAGAAGTGGATTTTAATATATTGATTTTTTTATAATTTTTAAAAATATTTTAAAATGATAAAAAAAATATAAATAAAAAAATTGAAAAAAATTAAAAGCTAATTTTGATGTAGCGGTAACCTGCAGCGGGCAAATATATATGAGCGGCGGAATAGCACCGCTCATTGTCTATTATACACGAGTTCTTTTCAAGATCTATTATGATGGCAAATATATAATTGATGACATAAAACTTGTCGGTGAAAAAAAAAAGAGCCTTTTGTTGCAAGATTAAGTCTGGTGACAACAATTCGTTAGTAAAAACAACTTTTTCTGACTATTTTTTGGTTGCTAACAATAATTTTGTCAAATTAAATACTAAAATTACAATCTTATTAGATTTTGTGGTGATAAAAAACCACTGCAAATAGTTTGAGATTAAAAATTTTTTTTTTCCCCTTACTTCTTTCTTTCCCAACCCGATTCTCTCTCTCTTACTGTCCATTCTCTCAAGGTTTGCGCTGGCCATGTCATCACAACTGAGGGAATCCAGTGAGTCTCTCTCTCTCTCTCTCTCTCTCTCCACCAATCACACCCTTTCTCAACTAATCTAACCCACGGTGTGAAGGACCATGTTAAGCACCTCATGCTCTATCTGTGAACACCTCTTGTATGGCTACAAAAATGAGGCTGATTTGTATTGTTGGATGTAACAGGTTGGCATTGAATGGAAGGAGATGATGCTGTCAGAAAGCAAGGAAGAAGATGCACAACAAGTTTTTGTGAAAATGGCTTAAAGGCCTGAATAACTTTTATTCATTAGGGTTCTTTAAGGGAATGCCCTTAACCTCCAAAGGAAAAACACTACAATTTCTCAGATGCTTTTCGATGCCTCTCTCTTCCTCTCTCATTTCTTTTTATCCTTCATTTTTTGATATGTAACTAACTACCTAAAAGAAAGCTAAGATGACCCTTGAAAACAGTAAGGAAATAACAGTATGTAAAACGTTGCGTCTGACTATTGATTACTAACCCACTAACCCAAAACGCACCGCTTAGAGTCTTTAATTCCCAAATGGTGTGTATTAAAGTTTATTTAAGCTTACTGAAAACACATGCACACAACACTAAACTTAAAACACATACACACACACGACAACTTTTGCACTTAACACACACACACACACACACACAGAGCACCGTTTAGCCTTTTTATTTATCAAACAAGCCTCCACACGATGTCATTCACCTATTCACTTAAGTCCCACTTCATTTCACGCATGCCTTTAGTTCGAACTCCTTCACTTCTTCAGACTGAAACATAACCCCTCCCTCAAGTTCCACTTTTCTTTTATTGCGATCTAGGGTTCTGCCACCGGGGTCATGATAAACTCCCCCATCAAAGCACCTTGCCTACAAGGTGTGGGCGAAGGCCTTGAAGACACCACAACAACTCCCAAGTACTTTCTTCAATGGACAAACCCACCTATTTCATGAGGACTTTGGTAGCTGCTCTCTCCCCTTGTTTCTTCATGTGTTTTTCAATGATCTTTTCTAGCTCTGATCTTAACTCCCCTATGTTGTCTATAGGTGGCAGTGATGGAAAGACTTGCACTTGGGAGCCGGCTTTTCTTTTTAAGCAGGAGATATGGAATGTCGGGTGTATCAAGGACTCAAGAAGCCTTAATCTGTAAGCCACTGCACCTACCTTTGCTTCAATTTGAAAAGGCCCATAAAATATGGGTGCTAATTTAAGGTTGTGTCGCATAGCTAGGGCTGTATCTTCAAATAGACCTAATCCCCTATGTCAAATTGCCTCTCAGTACGTTTCTTGTCTGCAAAATGTTTCATCTGGCTTCACTGAGATTGTTTTTTAGTAACTGTATCACCTGATCCTTGTCTTTTAAAATCTGGTCTATTGTGACATTAGCGCTTGTTCTTGGCACATAGGACAACAAAGTACGGGGAGGATGTCCGTACACAGCTTTGCAATGAATCATTTTTGTTGATGTGTGAGGTGTTATACCACCACTTCACCATAGGAAGCTAATATGACCAAGACTTAAGCTTTAATCTTGCATAGCATCTTAGGTAGCATTCCAGCTCTTTGTTAAATACCTCAGTCTGACTATCGGTTTGGGGACGATAGGCCGAACTATAGTCAAGAGAGGAACCTTGGTAGTGAAATAAGGCTTGCCAAAAGGAACTAAAAAAAATAGGGTCCTTATCTGACACCATGGACCTAGGAAACCCATGCAGCTTAAAAATATTCTTCATTAACTCATTCACTACTACTTGAGCAGTGTAAGGGTGGGCCAAGGTATGAAATAGCCGTATTTCGAAAAATGGTCCACCACTACAAAAAATAACACTGAACCCTTTAGAAATAGGCAATCCATCAATAAAATCAAGGGATATGTTGGTCCAAGGCTGATTGGAAATGGGTAAGGGTTCCAACACTCCTGTTGGACATATAGTTTCATATTTAATAGCATGGCAGGTTTCACATTCTCTAACCAACTGTTTGATGTCTCATTTTATCCCTTTCCAATAAAAATCACGTTTAATCCTGTGATAAGTTTTTAAATACCTTGAGTGACTAGATTGGAGATTGTTATGAATGGATTGCAGAACTTTTAGCTTAAAATATGAATTCGGGGCTAAAAGAACCCTCAATTTCTTCACAATCAACCATTGTTGTAATGAAAACCCTTTAGGAATATTCTGATTATCATGCAGATATTTTAGTAACTCGGCCAACTCCATAGAGTCTAGGTAGCTTTTCTTCAACTCATCAATCCAAAGAGGCGTAGGAAATGAAATCATAGCTAAGCAAACAACCTCTTGTAATTCCCCCTCCCTTCTTGAAAGGGCATTCGCCACATTGTTTTCCTTACCCTCTTTGTATTCAATAAAATAGTCATAACCCATCAACTTTGTAATTTATTTTTGTTGTGTCTCAATCTCCACTTGCTGTTCTAACAAGAACTAAGGGCTTACTGGTCCATTTTTATGATAAAAGGCTGGCCAAGAAGGTATGACCTCCACTTTTGTACTGCCGTTACAAGAGCTAACAATTCTTTTTTGTATGTCGAGAGTAGTAATGATTTGCCTTTAAGGGCCTGACTTAGGAAGTAAATAGGCTATCTAGACTACATTAACACTGTCCTGATACTCTTTCCTCTTGCATCACACTCAATCACAAATGGTTTACTGAAATCAGGAAGTTTTAGGACCGGTGGGTGAGAAATAGTTTGCTTTAAGGCGCTAAAAGCCTTACTGGCCTCTAGATTCCAAGAAAAAGAGTTTTTCTTAAGGAGTGAGGTTAGTGGGGCAGTGATGAGACCATAATTCCAGATGAATTTTCAGTAGTATCTTGTGAGCCCTAGGAATCCTCGTAAGGCCTTCACATTCTTAGGCTCAGGCCACTCTAACATAGAAACAATCTTAGAAGGATCACTTATTATCCATCGATCATTAATCATGAGGCCCAAATAGCCAACTTCATCAACCGCAAACCCACACTTGGACTTTTTTGCATACAAATAGTGTTGTTTCAACATGTTTAAGACCTCTCTTAGGTGACCCACATGCTCATCCCAAGACTTACTATATATTGAGATGTCGTTAAAGAACACAAACACAAATTTCCTAAAAAAAGGTTTAAAAACATCATTCATGAGACCTTAAAAGTGGCTGGAGCGTTAGTAAGGCCAAAAGGAATTACCAAAAACTCGTAATGTTCTTCATGAGTGTGGAGCGCTATTTTAGGGACGTCACTAGGCACTACTCACAATTGGTGATAGCTTGAACGTAAATTGAGCTTAGAAAAGTTCACCTATCGATAGAACTCATCCAGTAGCTCGTCTATAACTGGAATCGAAAATTTTACTTTTACCGTTTCCTTATTAAGTGCCCTATAGTTCACACAAAGCCGCCAACTGCTATCGGCCTTATGAACCAGCAAAACAGGGGATGAAAACGGACTAGAACTAGGTCTAACCACCCCTGATTTCAACAACTCAGTCACAATCTTCTCAATCTCAATTTTTTTGGTAATATGGGTATCAGTAAGGCTTATTGGAAATCGGTTGAGTGCCTTCCTTTAAGACTATATGGTGGTCATGACTACAGGATGGTGGAAGCCTTTGGGGTTCACTGAATACTCCCTTAAACTCCTCTAACAGATCAGAAACTTGCCCATCCACACTTTCACACAATTTTTCTCCGTTACCCCATCATACATGATTTGCAATAAAATGCCTTTCTTGGTAGTCATGGTCGCCTTAAGAGCTTAAGGCGAGCATCACACATCATGGTCCACATAAGAGTTTAACTTTAACCTCTTAAATTCAATAGTTTTGCTATCCAACACAAAACTCATAAGCGATTTCAAAACATCCCAAGTAATAGGGTCCAATGTTTCTAACTATTGGATTCCTAGCACAATATTACAACCAACAAGGTCCAATAAATGAAGAGGAGGGTTTAGCAAGTTACCTTGGACTTTTAAAGGGGTTGTTTTACAAATTCTTTCACTATTCAGGTGTTGCCCATTGGTTACCCGCACCTTTAAATTAACTGAGTAATCCACTGTCAGCTTTAACTGAGAAACCACAGTCGTGTCTATAACACACAACTGCTCGAGTCTAATAATATCATCACTTATTCACCAAAAATACTTCCCACTATGCGCATAGTGTTTGATGTAGGGGTTCCAACAATAACAACCAAGGAGATTTCAGGCTCCTCCTTACTGGTGGACAGTGTTTCGACTTGGGCTTTTTCCTCATTTTCCTCACTAGTTAAATCTTTTTCTTCACCACTCCCATCCTCACTTCCTTGCAACAAATAGATTGTAGGACTTTTACATTTATGCAGCGAGTGCCACATCTCATCGCAATGGTAGCACAAGCTTTTGCGACGTTTTTCATCCATTTGCGTCGAATAAATAGGTTTAGTGCCCCTCATTGAATTTTTCTATTTGTTGTAAGCATCACCCAAGTATGAGCCTTAGGAAGAATTTCCCCCTCCCACGGCATTAGACCTTTCCCCCATAGACTTAGTTAATTTTTTGGTACTACAAAGATGCTCCTCTTGCATTTTGGCTAACCCATATGCTGCATTTAAATTTACAGGATTTAACATAGAGATTGAGATGCGAACCTCATCTTTCAAGTCGCTGAAGAAGCAACTCAGCTTGTGAGAATCTGAGAGACCTCTCACGTGGTTGGACATTGTGTCGAATTGGCTCATGTAAACAGCAACAATACCAGACTATTTTAGCCTCGTCAATGCCTCCATTGGATCGTCATACACCGTTAGCCCAAAGCGAAGAAGTAACGACCCGGAGAACATTTCCTAATCATGGAATAATCCACCATCTGCAACTTCTTGGAACCAAACAAAGGCCTCTCCTTCCACGTGGTAAGAGGCCATCAACAAATGATGAGGAAGTGGGGCTTGGTGGAAATCAAAGTAGTGGTTGGCTTTAAAAAGTCAAGCAACTGGGTTGGGCCTTTGAAAATGAGGAAATTCTAGTTTGACACCTCTGGAATTAAATCTTCTTGGGTCTTGGTTTTCAAACTTTATTTAGAATTGGTGGTGTGGGGGTGGAGGTGGAGGAGGATGATTGTTTTGTTGGGTGAAAAAGGTACATAGCATGTCCTTAATCTCTTGAACATTAGCCTTGACATTATTGTGCTCTTGTCTAGTTTGGTTCATTTGAACTTGTAGAGCATCATTTTGTTGCTGTTGTTGGTGTTTAGAATGAGTGTTTTTAGCCATGGTGGTATATGGTTTGGTGAGATGGATTTTTCTAGGTAAAAGGTGTGATTTGGTGCTGTTTGGATGGAATTTGGTGGCTATTTGGGTGTGATTTGGGTAGGATTTTCTGGGTAGGATTGTCTGGCTGCTGATACTACTTGTTAAGCACCTTGTGCTCTATTTGTAAATACCTCTTGTATGGCTACTGAGTTGGGATTGATTTGTATTGTTGGATGTAACAGGTTGGCATTGGAAGGAAGGAGATGATGCTGTCAGAATGCAAGGAAGAAGATGCACAACAAGTGTTTGTGAAAATGGCTCAGAGGCCTAAATAACTTCTATTCATTAGGGTTCTTTGAGGGAATGCCCTTAACCTCTAAAGGAAAAAACACTACAATTTCTCAGCTACTTTTTGATGCCTTTCTCTTCCTCTCTCATTTCTTTTTATTCTTCATTTCTTGACATGTAACTAACTACCCAGAAGAAAGCTAAGATGACCCATGAAAACAGTAAGGAAATAATAATATGTCAAACGTTGTGTCTAACTATTGATTACTAACCCACTAACCCAAAATGCACCGTTTGGAGTCTTTAATTCCCAAATGGTGCGTATTACAGTTTATTTAAGCTTACTGTAAACACACGCACACAACACTACACTTAAAACACACACACACACACACACACACACACACACACACACACACACACACACACACACACACAACATCATTTGGCTTTTTTATTTCTCAAACAATCTTCCAAAAGACGTCGTTCATCTCTTAACTTAAGTCTCACTTCATTTCACACATGCCTTCAGTTCAAACTTAGTCTATGTTGACACGGTTGCAATCATGCGGCACGGAGCTGATGCGGGCATGGCAGTGTTCGTCCAGGGTAAGGAAAGACCTAGCGCACAACCAACCCATGTGAGTGTTGAGACTGTCGTGGACGTTGGTTGTGGAGCGTGGTGGTTGTTACGATCCCACATCGACTAAGTATGAGATTGGTTGGTGGTTTATAAACCTTTAGGCATCATTCCCTTGTATGCCGATTTTCAAGTTTGAGTTCTATCTAGTGGGTTCCTAACAAATGGTATTAGAGACATCCCACGTATGCAGTCCATATTGGCACGGTTGCAATCATGCGGCACAGAGGGTGATGCCCGCATGCCAATATTCGTCCGGGGCTAGGAAAGACCTAGTGTATAGCCAGCCTGGGTGAGCACGGGACCGCCATAGAGGTTGGCTGCGGAGCGTGGTGGTTGTTACGATCCCACATCGACTAAGTATGAGATTGATTGGTGGTTTATAAGCCCTTAGGCACCCTTCCCTTGTAAGCCGATTTTCAAGAGTGAGTTCTACTTTGTGGGTTCCTAACAGTCTAAGGCTAGAAGGCCATGGTGATGGGTCTTGATGATATTTGAAGGCCATATCTACAATGCCATGGAAAATCACTATGCTGGTGGGTCTCAAAACTCTAAGGCCAGAGACCAAAGGTTCTAGAAAGCCATGGTCATGGATCTTGAGGTTTTAACCCAGTGTTAAATGATTTAATCAAGCTTTGAATATCATGGCCTTGAAAGAAGACCCGTGACTAGTTGTTCCTCTCATTTCAACTTCGATCTCATCTATCTCCTGCAACGTTGGTTTCCAGTTGCAGACCCATCCATAACTCTTGAGTTTTTATTATTGTACAACTTTTTTTTTTTTTTTTGTAAATGAATGTAATTATTTTGGGTTTCTTTCTGTAGGACTAATGGAGTTAAGGGAAATGGGAGTATTAATGGGTCAAAATCTCTCCATAGTTTCTCTTAAAAAATAAAGAAATTTTCTTTCTTGAGATGAGAGATGACTGAGAGACAGATGTGGAGTGTTAGGTTAAAACCCATAAGCTAAAATGGTCAAGAATGAGCTTTCTAGCACTATGGAGAACCTGAAGGTAAAACAAAAATTCAAACTTTCTATTTAATTTCCTTTATATATATAGCTCATGCGATCTGCTAAACTAAATTTAGATTTGATCTGTGCATGCTTAAATTTCTATAGGAATTGATTGATTTTTGAAACGATACCTTGTGTTTGTGAGAGAAAGAGGGATTGCTTTTTCCTTTTCCTAGAGTTGGAGATGGTATATGAATTGGATTATGATACTAAGATTGATTTTTATCTATGTTTGATTAAATAAGTTCGCTTATTTTTAGGCATTCTTGCTTCCTTTTGCGCTAGAAATGGGTTTGCTTATCACCTCAGCTCTTGTAAGTCCTTTTCTAGCTTATCTTGGATTTTCTTTGTAATGTAATTGCTGGTTTTAAGTGCTTGGTTTTAAAGTTGGTAGAACTTGAAGTGGGTTGCTGATAATTAATCCTTATAGTAAAGCTTAATTTTTTTGTGGGGTTTATTAATCCAATAGAAGGGTTATTTGTGGGGAGAGTGGAGGAATCGGAGCCCGAGGCACCCAATGTAAGTATCTTAAATAGGGAGAAGTGTTCCTCATAGAAAGGATGTGGAGTTCGTCCTATAGTGCCTAAGATTCTAAGAACATATCTTGCTTTGGTTAGAATATGTTATTGAATGTGACGCTTTTTCTTAAAATCTGGGTGTTTCTTGTTGTTTCAACTATATGCATATATATAGTTGATACAATGTGAATGCTCACTATCAATTCATAGAAACCTTATAGCAGAATGCAGCTAGTGTGTAAGAACACTGACAACTAGGAAAAGGATAATATGTTTACCTCATGACAAGTCGGTTGTTTTAGCACTCTTCGTTAAGTAGTTTTTTGTTTGTGCAAGCAAGCATGCTCTGCTTTGCATATATAGGTGATGTGTGGGCATTGGTGATGATGTTGGCATGCTAAACCCCTTTACATCTAACACCTCTTTGAATTATAATAATACTTATAATTAAGGGAGTGCTGTTTCTAGAAAAAAGAAAGAAATTGCCAGTAGCCCACCAAGTGCTCAAATTCAACAGATATATATATACATACATATATATAAATATATATATATCTCATGTCTGCATTTTTTTTGCAAGAGCAATTTTTAGTTTCTGTCTACTACTTATTCAACTTCTTATTTTAAAAGGTTTGGGTTAGTCTATTGTGCACTCATGGTCCTTGATATCCTCCTGGATTCTGTAGACAACCTATTAAGCAATTATGTAAGTGGTTGTTATTTAATTAGATGTATTAGTTATGATGTGTAGTATAGGGTTTTATTTATTTATTTTTATTTTTTATAATTGGAAGCTACCACTACAAGAAATCAGACCTTTCGCAGCGCTCAAAATCGTCGAAAATAACCACCAAAATCGCTGGTTTTGACCTCTCTCGGCGATTTTTAAATCGCAGCACAGTCGACGATTTTAAAGTGACGATTCTGACAATTTGTAGCGATGGAAAAAAATCGTCTGGAAAAATATTATTTTTGGCGATTATTACTCGCCACAAAAAGCCAGGAAAAACGTCGAAAAAAGGGGGTCCGGTTCACACGAAATCGCCGAGAATTAATATTTAGCAGCGATTTTGAGGTCTGCCGTGAAAAAAATCCTATTATGTTTTCATTTTTTGCAGCGAATCATATTCGCTGCAAAAATTTTTTTCAACGTTTATTTTCTCTTTGCGTCAAAATTTATTCGCCGCAAAAAAAACTTACGTTTGGATTATTATTTTGCGGCGATTTCAAATCGCCGCAAAAAGTCTTTTCATGCTACTGCTATTGGCTGCATGTAATTTTTTTTTTTTCTTTTTAAGATACCTAATTTCCTGCTTCAACTCATTTAATTACAGCATTACCAAATAGTAATACTATACATCCATGAATAAGATACACCAAATATTAATTTAATCCAATACTTGAAATCATACTAGCTAGTATATATATATAAATTCAATGATCCAATACATCAGCCAGCCCCTTTAGAAGTGCTATACACTGGCATATGGTGCATTAATGGGAGGCAATTAAATACTATAAATGGGAGCAGCTAATGGCTCTTACAAGGTTTAAAGTACTACAAAAACATCCACAATACAAATGTACTAGTTAAAACAAACTTGAAAACAAATGGTGGGTGGAGTCCATCCGCAACTTCGCACATCGATCATTGATTTG
>QEOT01007016.1:86191-104829 GCA_003123785.1 Pterocarya stenoptera
GAAAAAAGTATTTATGGAAATACTCCTTGCGGCGACTAAAAATCGCCGCAAATAATCTTTGAAGTGAATTCCATCCAGATCGACTTTCCAATTAGGTGCTGAATTAAGCGGCGAAATTTAAAATCGCTGCAAATAATCTATATTTGCAGCGACTCTTTTTGCAACGATTTTGAAATCGCTGGAAATTAATTTTTGCAGCGATTTTTAAATTTAAAAAATTGCTGAAAATGACAACTTTTACATTTGCAGCGATTAACTGACCGTTGCAAAAAAAAATTTTCTATTGCGGCGAATTTTTTGTCGCAAAAAGTTCAAAGGCGCTGCAAATACCCTTTTTTTTATTTGCGTCGAATACGACTGTCGTAAAAAATAAAAAAATCACCGCAAAAGATCATTTTTTAAATTTTATGTAAAAATAGTGCGACGATGTAAAAATTGCTGAAATTAAAGGATTTTTGCGGCGATTTTATTTCCAACAGACATAAAATCGCCGTAAAAGGCTTTATTTCTTGTAGTGTACAATTCGATTGTTTTTCGTTGGATTAACTTTATAAATGAAGAATTATGGAACGTTAAATGGATTCTTAGAATTGTGAGATTTTTGTTTAATTTATGCGCATGGAGTCCTTTGGTCCCTCAAATGTTAAAACTTTGTAGAGTACTTTATTGTTAACTTCAATGATCTTGCTCAACTTTGTTTTTTTCCCTTTCAACAAGTCTTTGATTAGTGTTGGTGCAATTCTTAGTGTAGTTTATTGTTTTAATACAAGTATACTTGTGTTCTTTATCTTCACAAACTATGTACCCTAACTACAAAAAGAAGTCACCTTGGTCCCTTCACAAGAAATTAAGGGCTTAGTGTAGTTCCTTTTTCTTTCTTTCTTTCTTTTTCTCTCTCTTTCTTTTTTTTTTTAATCAATTCAAGGGATCATGTATATTCAAAATCTTGTGAAGGGACAAAGGTGACTTCTTTCTTCAATAGAATATTTGTTAATTGTGTAGTATTGAATTGATATTTTTCTAAATGTTTTTGTTCTGGTTCTGTGAATGTATTTCTGCAATCAATGATACAAAATGTTCATCGTTTCTGACATATCTTAATTTGATTTTTAATTAAGATATGAATGGTAGAATTGTAAAATATGATAAAAAAAAATCAGGTAAAAAAAATATTTTATTATTATTTTGACTAATAGATGGATAATCTAATGCGGGAATTCGTTTTGAGTGGAATAGTCAAATGCAAAATCATGTGATATTATACAAATTTTACATTTACATTTACATATATAATCAATGCTAATGTAATTCTTACTTTCCCAAAAACTCAATGTTCATCTTTCATCCTTAATTTTCTTTTTGCTTAAAAGCGTACGTACATGATTTAGAACCATATATACATATATATATTTATATATCCTCCTTATTTCTAGTTTGAAGAAAAAATGTTTCAAACCTAATCCTCTTATTCTGCTGACAAAATTTACGAATGGAATATTGACAGATTATCTGAACAAGAGATCCTCAATACCATGATTAAAATGTTTATGGTCGTAAATATTTATATTAACAACAATCTCAGACAACCTGAGATTATCACTATTTTAACTACTGGTTTTTTTGAAATGCTTCAACACTAGTGGGATAAAAATCTCACAACAGAAGTAAGGGAAACCATTCAGAATGCTATTAAGCATAATGAAAAAGGGTTGTCGATTTTCAATGACACCATAGGAATGAGAATTCCTGATGGTGTTAATACTTTGATCTACATTATTGTTAAACATTTTGTTGGAACTTCCTCCAACATAACTAATTGTATTAGTGATTATTTGAATAATTTGAGATGTCATCAAATGTCTGATTATAGATAGTATCAAGATGTTTTCGTGTCCAAAGTAATGCTTAGAAACGATAGTCATAAGCCTTACTGGAAAGAAAAATTTATTGATAGATTACCTCATTTGTTTGCGCACAAAGTTAAGGATGAACTTACTTATATCTCGGGCCTCCTTAATTATGATGATTACATCTATGGTGATATCTTTAACACAATTAAGAAGTTTGATATTAATATGTGTAATGATCAAAGAATGCTTCGTCAACAGATGAAGAATAGTAAGAAAGCCAAATATGAAATGAGAAATTTCTGTGAATAATTTGACTTTCCTCCTATTGCTCCATCTAGACAAAAACAAAAATATTCTAATAAATTTACCAAATCCCGTGGTGGGAAAAGGAGAAGGAACGATGATTTTTATAAAAAATCTTTTAATAAAAAACCTTTTAAGAAAAAAAGTTGTCAAACCATTTCAAAAAGGAAATATTTTAATCGTGATAAATCTAGAGTACATTTTACTGATAAATGCACTAAGAAGTCCAATAAATTTAAAAACAAGCTTAACCTATATATATATATATATATATATATGTTCTCGCGTGTAACGTGTGTACATGACTTTTGGTGAAGGGTTAAAAGATTCACATGCGTGCAGTAAAATATTTAATGCTTTATTTATTTTGAAAATGCTACTCTTACTGTCAATTGGGTCTCGATAACTTCTTTATTATTATTTTATTTAATGATTAAAGAAGTGTGTTTTAATAATATTGTTGTGAATTTCTATTTTTTTTAAAAAAATTTAAAGGTATAAAATAAATAAATGAAAAAAAAAAAATCTTTTTACTCTTATGGGGACCGCCTCGTCCTACACCCACGCCACTCACCATGAACGTGCTGATCATGATCAGTACCAGGCTTGAAATTTACTCACAAACTTCCAAACTGCGATTTGATATTTTTTACAATTTCAGCTTCTGCAAGAGTCCAACGCCACTCACATTGATGGGCTTGCTTTGAGATTTGTGCATAACACTCACATGCATGCACAGAATCATGTAGCTATAGGGTAGTTATAAGCAACCGCATTAACCCTAAGAGACCCCGTGCATGTATGGAGTTAGCTAGTGCAACTATTGCTGCATCTTTCAAAAGGAAGACAACAATACTGCTGATCACTCAGCGTAATAATCGAGGGGATCGTAATAATCGAGGGGATCGAAATAATGCACGTATTGAGACTGTATGCATGCAGCATGCAGAATTTAGACAAGGAATTTCATGTTTACCATTGTGACGTGCCACATTCATCAGCACTGCAACTTTCATGCATGCACATCTCCTCTCCCTCTCTCTCTCTCTCTCTCTCTCAAAATTTTCTTAATTCTTTTTGGCGTAGTAGGAAAAAGAAGTGAAAAAAAGAGAGAATGAAAATACCAAATTTCACTAAACACCTAATTATGTGGTGATCGATCCCCTAGGGGTAGGGTGAGGAGGAGAGCCGTTATGCACCATCTTGCCAAATAATTCATCCATGTCTCATTTTTTGTGTTTTGTTTTTATATATATCGACTTGCTAGCTAGCTAGCTAGCTTCCGGTCCTTGACTCGATCAGAAACTTGTGGATGTCATGCCGTGTCGCAATATTGCGTGATGGGTCATGATTCATGTCCTTTGATTACGACGTACGTGCGCCAGCTAGGAGTGACGTACGTATACCTCCATTAATAATGTGTTCTCCCCCAATCCAACGTTGTGGAAATAGAGATTACACTCAATTAGTAATGCTACTGTCCATTAAGATCTGATGTTACTATTTTGTCTTGATCTAATCCATATTCGGTGATCTATATATGCTAGCTACTACTGTAGAGGTTCTCGAGAATCCATTCACTAAACTACCAACCCAAACCATTTTTAGGTGCAATATCTATGGCTTACTTTTTTTTGTCAATGTGGCACTCATCCATTGGCCAAGATCATCATCAAAATATGAGATCTGATCGTTTTATTAATTCTAATTCTAATTTTTTACGAATAGTCTTTTAGTTGCGATAAATTAATTATAAAAGACTATTTTTATTGTAGTAATATATATATCATGTCATTCCTATCAGCTTTTTCTCTTAATTATTTGCTCTTTTTTTGTTTTAAAGAAACAATACTTCCATTAATAAAAGAAGATTAAAGACATTTATTAATCTAAATGACTTAAAAAATAAAGTTCAATGTACAATTCCACCATATAACAATATCATCCACATTTTTTACATACCGGACTAAATGTCTGTAATTATTTTTGCTTTTTGATAGTTTATGCTCCAGGTGATTATACGAGTCCCCATCCTCCACTTCCCTTTACCAGCTTACAATGCCCCAAAATGATATTATCGTACTCTTAAAATAAAAGAAAGAATTCAAGCCCACATATACATATTTTTGTATATCAGTGGCAAACACTACAATAAATGTGGGCTTTTCCCACAAAATATTTTTCCGCGATATATGATTGTGGTAAATAGTGGGCTGATAACACGAAAACCGTCCGTGGAAAAAAAGACAAGCCTTTCGCCACCAAATCACGTTGGTGAGTAAAACTTTGTGGAAAAATTTTTTTTTGCCACAAAATAAACATGTTTTGCGGCGATAACAGGTCGCCGAAAATAAAGTCACCAGAATTACTTTCGTGTGTACATACTTCTTGTGTCAAGGTTATCAACTTTTCCCACGACTTTATATTGCCGAAAATAATCTTTCCAGACAGACTTTTTTCTCGTGGGTTAATAGTTTTTGTGACAAGATTAATATCTTTTTGTGACGAATATGTATGCGCCGGAAAAACATGTAAAATTTAAAAATGCCCGTTCTCTCATTCCTTTAATTCCCTCCAGCGGTCTCCTCCCCTCCTGTCTCTCCCCAATCCCTCTCTCCCCCGATCTAACGAGCTCTTCATGCCTCCACGCAGCAGCCACTACTCACTGCCGTCGACCCACCGTCACAGTCAATGTCCACCTGGATCGTCGCCGGCCAGCCCAGCCTAGCCCCTCCCTCGCTGCTTCTCTCTCTCTCTCTCGCAGATCTACTCATATTTTCTCCCTCGAATTCCTTTCTCCCTCGGATTCCCAATGTCGCCGCCTCCACAAGCGCCGCACCACCTCCAGATACCGGTGTAGCTACCCCTCAACGGTGCCTAGACCCTCCACCAAAGAGAGCGCTGGTTGGAGCTGGGGCTCGGATCCTATTTTATCCGACCCTTTTGTATGATGTGCTTCATAAGAAGATAGAGGCCGAGTTCAGATGGTGGGACGAAGTTGATCAAGTGTTTTTTTTAATTGAACTGTTTTTTTGGTATTAAATAATTACTAGTCTAATGATTGGGGGTTTCTTCTGTGTTTTGTCGCTGAGAAGCTTAGGAAATGCAAAGAAATTAGGGCTTATGAGTTGCTTATAAAGTTTAGGAAATGCAAAGAAATTAGGACTTATGAGTTGCTAATAAAGCTTAGGAAAAGCAAAGAAGTTGATCAAGTATTATTGTTTTTTTATTACTTTTTGGATTTGCTCTACCCCCAACCCCCTTCATTTTTCCTTTTATATATATTTTATCTGTTTCATGAGTAAGCATGATTTTTAATGATCATATTGTACCTCTGCAGCATTTGTAGCAAAATAAAATCAAAGTCCATAGAAGTGAGCTAGCAAAATAAAATCATACCCTCTTTGCTCATGAATTTTAATCTAATGACTTGCATTGCATTTTTAAATTATTTTTACCTATAAGCAAATTTTTTTTAAGATGATGACATTGCAATCCTTGGATCATGTTGCATCCCTACCATATTTTCTGGAAAAAGGTATCTTGCTTACTTCGTGAATTAACATAAGTTGTGTGCTGTCATTTCTGAATTAACAGGTCCTATATGAGATGTCATATGCCTCTATATTTTAACTAAGTTATGATTATGTTATAGGATACTTGGACAGATGATAAGGCCTGTACATTTGTGGGAACAGCTACAGATGTTCCTCCAGAAGTTCTCAATTCTTCTCCTGCAACAATTGGATGAGTGACTCCCTTTTATATCGGTTTGACATTTGTGAAGCTATGTAATTATTTGGATTTGTTGGATATTGAGTTTAAATGGATAATGGATTTAATTTAAATGTGTACATTCCTTTAGTTGAAGAGTTGGTTAGATTTTACTTAAGTACAATGGTTTATTGATTGGAATTGATTTGAGGACCATGAGGTCCAAGAATTTGACAAGTTTGAATATGTTGAGTGTAGTCTTGTTCTTGCAACTGCTTTTCTTGTCTCAAGCCTACGGGCAGCTTCACCACCAATCATCCGAGACATTCTTAGCCCCAAGAGTTTTGGTATAACCTCTATTTTCTTATCTCTTAGATTAATAAGCACTTGATTAAATGATCTTGTATTTGAATGCTTGGACATAGGCAAGTTGTGTTATATTGGGTTGGAAGTGATTTGAGCCATGAATGAAGCTTATAAATCTTTATGATTGTGTTTGGGGTTGGTGTATAAATAATATGAGCAGATTTATAGATTGAATGTGTTGGTTTCAATGAACCAAAAAAAATTATGTGAAGGTTGGGAATTGTGTGGAGCCATGAATGAAGCTTATTAAATTTTAAAATTTGTAATTGTGTTGGATTGATGTAGATGGGCAGCCAATATGTTAGTAAGCTTTATAATTGATAAATTGAGTATGTGTATGGGCGGCAAATTTGTTAGATTTTACTTAAATGCAATGGTTTATGGATTTGAATTTACATGAGGAACTTGAAGTCCAAGAATTGGACAGATTTGATTATGCTGAGTGTACTATGCATGAACAATGGATTGTGTGATGGGGCTTACCTGCCAAACTTATGCATTTTTCATTGATTAATTAAATTAAAGGTAGTTTAATTATAAACAAATTTTAATTAAATGTAGTTGTTTGGGTTAGTTATAATTTGTCATTGGTTCTAAAGTGGATTTTGTTTTTGTTTGTTGGTTGGACGATAGCCTATTTGGATTGCAATGGAGTTGATGGAGTGGCTTCACTTGTGTTGATGTTTGAGCATGGAATGGAGTTGGGATGAAGATGAATTGTTTTGAAGTGTTGGGATTAAGTGATGGAGTTGTATTGAGTTTGTAAAGTATGATGATGATGTTGGTTTAATTCATTTAATTTGTGTATATTAAATGTATTTGGTATGGATGAAACTTGTAAAAACAAATGAGTGCTTTGAATGGATTGTATGGTTGTGGTTTTGTAGAATCATGAATTGTAACTTATAAAGTTTTGTGGTTGTGTGGTGTATTTGTATAAATTGTATAGACAATTTCCTTTCTTGGGCTCTCATTAGAAGTTTTTCTTGTGAATGTTAGTAGATTTTTATATGTTTTTTTTAAAATTATTATAAGTGTGAATTTGGATCTTCAAGGTTTGTATATAATACTTATAGCCTATATTAGACTATTTGTTATGATTATTTTTGGCTCAATCTCATGGGTTAATGTTCACAATTGTTTTTTTTTTTTGAAATCTCTTAGCATTTGCCGCGAATGAAACTCGTGGTAAATGCTTTTTTTGGTTGAAAGTATTTATTTACCACGATAAAATTTCTTCATAAACAAATATTTCTGACGAAATACTTTGTGGAAAATATATATTTCCCATTAAGTATGTTATTGGAAATACCAAAAGACAACTTTTTCCAGGAAGAGATGTCATGGGTAAACACTTTTTGCCACAACCTCTTTCCATAGAGAATGATGTTATTTGTACCACATTATACCAAATGAGACCTTATTTGCCACGAAGAAATTTTTTTTTAACCGCCACAAATGTCGTGGGAAAAAGAAAGCTTTTCCCATGAACTTGTGGTTTGGTAGAAAAAGACTTTTTCTCCATGAATTATATACCACGAGTCTCCCACGAAATAAATTGGTAGGAAATTTTTTTTTTTTTCACTTACTTTTTTCCACAATTGTCACTCATGGAAAAAATCAGTTTTTGTTGTAGTGAAATGAACTAAGTTGAGTTGAACTTGTCGCTTTATCATTCCGATTTTCTTTAATCTTCTTTTCCTTATTGTTTCATTTGGTTGCCTTTCCCATCTACTTATGATTTTCTTTTCGTCACCTTTTTTTCTTTAGCCTCCTTTTTCTTAGTCGCTCTTGTTTTGCACCCCGCCAAGCTTTTAAGTCATCACTTTGTAATTCTGATTTCCTTTAATCTTATTTTTCCTTTATTTTCTTTTGGTCGCTTGGAACAGGTTGTCGTAGGGATATGAAGGTGCAAAATCTATTTCAATCCTACAGACAAAGCCACTGTTGATGTTGTATTTCGCACGCCCTTGGACCAGGTCCTGGCAACTCGGGTCTTTAGAGATGGGCATCGATCGGTGATGTGTGGAGCCCTCGATTGTGATTCGGTGCGGATGTACGGTATTGGTTCGTACATCCATGATGATGAATAGTATTTAAATGCAAAAAATAAATAGATGAACACATAGATTTTACTTGGTTCGGCACTAAGCCTCCGTCTACGGGAGCTTGGAGAGAAGAGATTCTACTATAAGAAGCTTGTTTACAGTCTCTTATAGTCTCTCCTTATTCATCATACAATGGAAGCCGTAAAGCTATTTAATGGAGAAAAAAGACATCTCTGGGGCTCTCTGGATGAAGAAGAAGTCTCAATGTCCCAAGAAGTCAAAAGATCAGATCCCAAAAATAAAGAAGTATCCAAAAACGAAAAGTCCTGAATCCGTAGGTTCCTCCCCCTTATACTTCTTCCCCTTCCTTGCTTTAAGTCATCTCCATACTTTTCTCTCCTGACACCTTACATTTTACTTTATGTCACTTATTCTCTTTTCCCATGCCTCTTGACACCCATTGCCTTAGTCCCTTCATGTCCACTCATCTCTTTTCTTCTATTGAGTCACTTCCCAATGGCTGGGCCTATGACATTCTATGGCCCGGAAAAAACCCCCAACATTACCCTGCCAATTCCTATCGGACTTGTCCGATGGGAATTTCATAGTCTGTTTTTCTCGTTGGTCGATCTTTAGGTAGGGTTCTATCCCGCTGAGCCTTGAAGTTGTCGCTTTGTCATTTCGACTTCCTTTAATCTTCTTTCCCTATTCTTTTCCTTTGGTCGCCTTTTCCATCTACTTATACTTTTCCTTTCGCCGCCTTTTTCCTTTAGCTACCTTTTTCTTAGTCGCTCCTATTTTGCACCTCGCCAAGTCTTTAAGTCGTCGCTTTGTCATTCAAACTTCCTTTAATTTTCTTTCTATTTTTTTTCCTTTGGTCGTCTTTCCCATCTACTTATGCTTTTCCTCTTGCACCTTTTTCCTATAGCCACATTTTTCTTAGTAGCTCATATTTCGCATTCTGCTGAGCCTTTAAGTCGTCGCTTTATCATTCCATCTTCTTTTAATCTTCTTTCCCTTTTCTTTTCTTTTGGTCGCCTGGAACGGGATGCCACAGGCATATGAATACGCAAGATCTATTACGATCCCACAGATGGCACCACTGTTGATGTTGTATTTCGCACACCCTTGGACCAGGCCCTGGCAACTTGGGACTTCAGAGATGGGCCTCGATCGGTGATGTGTGGAGCCCCCAGTTGTGGTCCGGTGTGGCTGTACGGTATCGATTCGTACATCCATGGCGATGAATAGTATTTAAATGTGGACAATAAATAGATGAACACAGAGATTTTAAGTGATTCGGCACTAGGCTTACGTTTACAGGGGTTTAGGGAGGGGAGATTCCACTATAACAAGCTTGTTTATAGTATCTTGTAGTCTCTCATTTCTCACCATACAATGGAAGCTGTAAAGCTATTTTATGTAGAAGAATACCTCTCTAGGGCACTCTGGATGAAGAAGAAGTCTTCATGTCTTAAGAAGTCGAAAGATCAGATCCCAAAAGTAAAGAAGTGTCCAAAAAAGAAAACTCCCGAATCCATAAATTTCTCCCCCTTTTATCTTCTACCCCTTCCTTGCTTTAAGACCTTATTTGTTTTCAAGACCAAAACTCAAAATTTTGAAAACTTTGAAAACTTCCCATCCCATCATTACGACTTTCTCAAATTTCCATACAAAATAAAATAAATAATTCAACTTTTTCAAATCCCAAAAAAAATATAATATTAAAAAATATATTCTAACAATATTTTATTCAACTTTTCAACTTTAATCTTATTTTATCTTATCTTATCTCTGAAAACAAACGAGGCCTTAAGTCACATCCATACTTTTCTCTCTTGACACTTTACACTTTACTCTATGTCACTTCTTCTCTTTTCCCATGCCTCTTGACACCCATTGCCTTAGTCCCTTCATGTCCACTCATCTCTTTTCTTCTATTGAGTCCCTTCCCAATGGCTGGGCCTATGACATTCTATGGCTCGGAAAAAATCCCCAACATTATCCTGCCAATTCCTATCGGACTTGTCCGATGGGAATTTCATAGTCTGTTTTCCCCGTTGGTCGATCTTTAGGTAGGGTTTTATCCCGCCGAGCCTTGAAGTTGTCGCTTTGTCATTTCGACTTCCTTTAATCTTCTTTCCCTATTCTTTTCCTTTGGTCGCCTTTTCCATCTACTTATACTTTTCCTTTCGCCGTCTTTTTCCTTTAGCTACATTTTTCTTAGTCGCTCCTATTTTGCACCTCGCCAAGCCTTTAAGTCGTCGCTTTGTCATTCAAACTTCCTTTAATTTTCTTTCTATTTTCTTTTCCTTTGGTCGCCTTTCTCATCTACTTATGCTTTTCCTCTTGCCACATTTTTCCTATAGCCACATTTTTCTTAGTAGCTCATATTTCGCATTCTGCCGAGCCTTTAAGTCGTCGCTTTATCATTCCATCTTCTTTTAATCTTCTTTCCATTTTTTTTTCTTTTGGTCGCCTGGAACGGGATGCCACAGGCATATGAATACGCAAGATCTATTACGATCCCACAGATGGCACCACTGTTGATGTTGTATTTCGCACGCCCTTGGACCAGGCCCTGGCAACTTGGGACTTCAGAGATGGGCCTCGATCGGTGATGTGTGGAGCCCCCAGTTGTGGTCCGGTGTGGCTGTACAGTATCGATTCGTACATCCATGGAGATGAATAGTATTTAAATGTGGACAATAAATAGATGAACACAGAGATTTTAAGTGATTTGGCACTAGGCTTACGTCCACAGGGGTTTAGGGAGGGGAGATTCCACTATAATAAGCTTGTTTATAGTATCTTGTAGTCTCTCATTTCTCACCATACAATGGAAGCTGTAAAGCTATTTTATGGAGAAGAATACCTCTCTAGGGCACTCTGGATGAAGAAGAAGTCTTCATGTCTTAAGAAGTTGAAAGATCAGATCCCAAAAGTAAAGAAGTGTCCAAAAAAGAAAACTCCCGAATCCATAGATTTCTCCCCCTTTTATCTTCTACCCCTTCCTTGCTTTAATGCCTTATTTGTTTTCAAGACCAAAACTCAAAATTTTGAAAACTTTGAAAACCTCCCATCCCATTATTACGACTTTCTCAAATTTCCATACAAAATAAAATAAATAATTCAACTTTTTCAAATCCCAAAAAAATATAATATTAAAAAATATATTCTAACAATATTTTATTCAATTTTTCAACTTTAATCTTATTTTATTTTATCTCATCTCTGAAAACAAACGAGGCCTTAAGTCACCTCCATACTTTTCTCTCCTGACACTTTACACTTTACTCTATGTCACTTCTTCTCTTTTCCCATGCCTCTTGACACCCATTGCCTTAGTCCCTTCATGTCCACTCATCTCTTTTCTTCTATTGAGTCCCTTCCCAATGGCTGGGCCTATGACATTCTATGGCCCGGAAAAAACCCCAACATTACCCTGCCAATTCCTATCGGACTTGTTCGATGGGAATTTCATAGTCTGTTTTCCCCGTTGGTCGATCTTTAGGTAGGGTTCTATCCCGCCGAGCCTTGAAGTTGTCGCTTTGTCATTTCGACTTCCTTTAATCTTCTTTCCCTATTCTTTTCCTTTGGTCGCCTTTTCCATCTACTTATACTTTTCCTTTCGCCGTCTTTTTCCTTTAGCTACATTTTTCTTAGTCGCTCCTATTTTGCACCTCGCCAGGCCTTTAAGTCATCGCTTTGTCATTCAAACTTCCTTTAATTTTCTTTCTATTTTCTTTTCCTTTGGTCGCCTTTCCCATCTACTTATGCTTTTCCTCTTGCCACATTTTTCCTATAGCCACATTTTTCTTAGTAGCTCATATTTTGCATTCTGCCGAACCTTTAAGTCGTCGCTTTATCATTCCATCTTCTTTTAATCTTCTTTCCCTTTTCTTTTCTTTTGGTCGCTTGGAACGGGATGCCACAGGCATATGAATACGCAAGATTTATTACGATCCCACAGATGGCACCACTGTTGATGTTGTATTTCGCACGCCCTTGGACCAGGCCCTGGCAACTTGGGACTTCAGAGATGGGCCTCGATCGGTGATGTGTGGAGCCCTCAGTTGTGGTCCGGTGTGGCTGTACGGTATCGATTCGTACATCCACGGCGATGAATAGTATTTAAATGTGGACAATAAATAGATGAACACAGAGATTTTAAGTGATTCGGCACTAGGCTTACGTCTACAGGGGTTTAGGGAGGGGAGATTCCACTATAACAAGCTTGTTTATAGTATCTTGTAGTCTCTCATTTCTCACCATACAATGGAAGCTGTAAAGCTATTTTATGGAGAAGAATACCTCTCTAGGGCACTCTGGATGAAGAAGAAGTCTTCATGTCTTAAGAAGTCGAAAGATCAGATCCCAAAAGTAAAGAAGTGTCCAAAAAAGAAAACTCCCGAATCCATAGATTTCTCCCCCTTTTATCTTCTACCCATTCCTTGCTTTAAGGCCTTATTTGTTTTCAAGACCAAAACTCAAAATTTTGAAAACTTTGAAAACCTCCCATCCCATCATTACGACTTTCTCAAATTTCCATACAAAATAAAATAAATAATTCAACTTTTTCAAATCCCAAAAAAAATATAATCTTAAAAAATATATTCTAACAATATTTTATTCAACTTTTCAACTTTAATCTTATCTTATCTTATCTTATCTCATCTCTGAAAACAAACGAGGCCTTAAGTCACCTCCATACTCTTCTCTCCTGACACTTTACACTTTACTCTATGTCATTTCTTCTATTTTCTTATGCTGACATTGCTTTCTCATGCCTCTTGACACCCCCTGCCTTAGTATCTTCTTGTTCTCTCATCTCTTGTATTCTATTGAGTCCCCTTTCAATAGCTGGGCCTATTACATTCTATGGGCTAGAAAGCCCCCATAACAAGTACATTTTAATTAAGTATATGAAATACAATCAACATGTAATAAATATAATACATACATATATAACACATTAATTAAGAGCTTTAAAATGAGTTAAGTCGAGTTTATATAAATTTTGTTCACTAACTTAAATCAAGTTGAGTCGAGCTTATATAAATTTTACTCATTTAATATTTAAACTAATATCAATGTTTACAACTCGAAACGAGTAAATACGAGCTGAAATTTACTCGATTCGAATTTGTTCGCGGTCTACTCTATTGCAGTCCATATGTGAGCTCGTATTTACATGATTCGAATTTGTTCGCGATCTACTCTATTCATTGCAGTCCAAAATGTGTACGTACGTGGATATATATATATATATATTAATATATGCATGTATGAAATTTATGAATGATAAGTAATTGTCCCACCAACCATTGTTGACAAAGGACCCATTCACACACGTGCTCTTCGAACCCCACAGTATCACTATAACTATATTATATACACACACTCTACGATAGGTGAGTGGATTTTCCAAAGACCGAAGTCCAACCGTAGAATTCTCTCTCTCTCTCTCTCTCTCTCTCTCTCCCCCCAAAAAAATTCTTCTTCTCTGCAACAAGAATGGAAGGTAGGAATGAATACAAAAAAGGGTTGTGGACAGAGGAGGAGGATCGAATTTTAATGGATTACATAAGGGTGCATGGAAAAGGCAAGTGGAATCGAATTGCGAAAATGTCAGGTTTGTAGTTTATCTAATCTTTCTTCAATTTCCCCTGTTACCAGGAAAANAAAAAAAAAAAAAAAAAAAAAAAAAAAAAAAAAACTCAAAAAATTGTGGTACATGCAGGTTTGAAGAGGGGTGGCAAAAGTTGCAGATTAAGGTGGATAAATTATCTAAGTCCTAGTGTGAAGCGGGGTGGCTTTTCAGAGGAAGAAGAGGACCTCATAATTCGGCTCCATAACCTTCTGGGAAACAGGTCTTCTTCTTTGATCATTTATGATCTTTATACTTTTTTTCTTCCTGCATGTTTTCCAGTGTCAGTGCTATCGATCATTAGCCTCTTGAAAATCTGAACTTTCCTTGCTGCCACTATGATTGTCTCCATTAATATATTTCACAAAACAAAGAATCCAAGGGTTCAAATACAAACGATTTGCTGGTTTTTTCATTCTTTCAAGATGCCAACCTCGGTTTTCACTTTTCTATTGTGGATAGCAGCTTTATCAATCCAGCTCGTAATGATTGTGACTGGCCTTTAATACCACTGGTCTCTCTCTCTCTCTCTCTCTCTCTATATATATATAGTGGACATATGTGTATGTGTATCTATATATATATATGTCGTATACCTCTTTATTTTGTTGTTTTTTTTCTCAGTTTATTGTTATTTCAATTAACTCTCCAGCCATTGACATTCAATTCACTGAGACAATGTCATTATTATCAGCATTAATTTTGCAATTACTAATATGTAACAAGGTACTTAATACAGTAACATGAGGCCTTTTATTGCAAATATAATGCTATTTGTACGGAAACCTACTAAAATGTTGGTGAATTTCTAACACACAGGTGGTCTTTGATAGCTGGGCGGGTACCTGGGAGAACTGATAATCAAGTCAAGAACCATTGGAACACTCATTTGAGCAAAAAGCTCGGGATCAGAAAGGGAAAAATCAAAGTTTCTGTTTCTACACAGTCATTTTCTAGAGAACCAGTGGCAAATTGTATTGTCCATTCAGAGTCAAATCCTGAGGTACTAGCATCCAGTACTTGTAATGAGGAATCTACAGTCGAGACTATAATGGAAGACAAATCTCATGCCGTCTTCAGCTTTACTAGTACACAAGAAGTCACAATGGACGACAATCAGGGTTCCTATTGGTTTTCTAATGATGATCTAAGTTTATATGCTCCTTATTTGGTTGAACCTGTAGATGAATATGCTCTTGATTTTACCTGGGATGGTTTGTAGGCTTTTCCTTACTAAATGGTTTTTTATGAACTCTTTCCTTCATGTTGTCTCAATAGATCGTTTTTAAGTGATTTTTCAGTACTTTTTCTTTTCCCTAGACTAATTTCTTTTTAGAAGAAAAGTAATCTTTATTCAACTTATTACATCAAGTGATGGATACAAGGAGAGACTCTCCCCAAAATAATGCTCTCCTTAAGAGTGTTTAAGTGCATCATTAGCCGTACAATGAGCTATATTTATTGAAGATTCTAGGAACAAAAACAACTTTCCATTGCTGCAACTTCGAAGTAAAACTTGAATCACGTCTCGGATAATGATGCCTACTGAACTCCAGCTTTCATTCACACTATTGATTTCGTTAACAACATTATGAGCATCGCCCTCCATAATCACATTTTTCAGCCTCATTTGATCGCATAGAATTACATATATATTCATATGAATGTATAAAAATTAATGGTGAATCAGGAGGCTATGAATTATAAATGACCACAGAACTCTTTGAGCGTAAACAACCTATAATATTTGTCGTAAACAACCTATAACGTTTGACGTTATTATTCATGCGACCCCCACTCAGGTAGTCAAGAATGATTTCAAGCCTAATGCAGTCATTTTCGAAAAACACTTGGGATCCACATAAAAAAAACTTATTTTTTTAGTATATCTCATTTTTTTAAAAGGATTGCACAAGATCCTTGGACGCCATTTACTCCAAAATATTTAAGTGCTATTAGTATTTGTGACGATTAATTAATGTTCATGAAGAACTAATTTAAGGTTAATAACATAAGGAATTTAATGCAAATACATAAATGAAATACGAGGTTCTATATATATATATTAAAAGTCTACATATATATATTTATATATATTTTCCGAACTGAAGTTTCCAAAAATAAAATACAATTTGCAATCTACTTAAGCCACAAGAAAGATGAAAAAAAAAAAAAAAACAATTTATATAGTATATACTGAAAATAATATATTAATAAATCTTGAATGAACATTTTGATTATTATTTTTTGCATCTTAAAAAGTCGAAGGATGATTTTTTTTTTAATTAATTCTTCCTATATAATATTTAATATCAGAATCTATTATAACATTATATATAATTAATTAAAAATATATTTTCACACTGAAATTTTTGGAAATGAAGTATTTTTTAAAAGTTGTTCATTATTTTGTGTAGAGTTCTGTATATGTATGGACAAAAGAAATTATGCCAATCCACGTGAGTGTCTCTCTCTATCCTTAGGCTAATTATGATCGAGAAAATAGTTTAGGAGGCGGCCAAACTATCAAATTTGGCTGCAAATTAAATATTAGAAGGCTGATAAAAAACCAGTAATCATTGTCACGGAGAAATGGCTGCAAGCATTTTAAAATGTCAAAAAGAGGAAACAGTGATATTATACGGCTGCAAAATATGGTACTTTTTCCTTGTTACTGTAATCATTGTTATAGGGAAAATGACGGGATTATTCTCTCATGATTTACCCACCATAATTGACAGATAAATACAAGAAAGTAGTGTTTACCAAAAACTTTTGTATTCAAGTAATAAGACCACTAGTAGTTGGCTTAATAAATTTTATTTTAATAGATAAAATATTTTAACGGTTTTTTTTTTTACTTTTATTTTAATAATGGTTATATTTTTTCAATTGATATATGGTTGTATTAAAGTTTATGATTGCATTAAAATTTATGATTGTATTTTATTTTTTCTAACGACTATATTTTTAACAGCTATATTTCTTTAACGGATATATTTTTTTAACGGCTATATTTTTTCAATGATTATATTCTTCCACTATAAAACATAACAGTTCTTCAACAATTTCAATATTCACTTCAACTTAAGTGTTTTTGTGAAACCTTTTCTTTCATTTTCTCTGAATAGATCGCTCGTTTTTTCATAAAATGACACTTATTGATTTAGATTCTGACAAAGAATTTGAGATAGCAAGATAACTTATTTTGGAAGAAGAATGATCAAGCTCACGTGATTTTTCTAAAAAATCACGTAGATTCATAAGGCACGATAGATTGCAAACCCATCAAAATCTTTTTCACTACTATTAATTTGCTAATTCTCCAATCTATCCTCACAAAATTTTTGAAGGAGGTTTCGAATAAGTCGTTCTCTATTTCTTCGTATCCAAGTTATGGTAAAAGCCCATGAACTTTATTTTGTCCAAAGACAAAATAATTTTGGAAAGCTTGATTTTTCTTCCCTTCAAAACAAAACAACTGCTCTGAGGATGCTTGCATATGGTGCCACTGTTGATTTTATAAATGAATATTTGAAGATTGGAGAGATTACCGCTTTAAGAAGCTTAAAAATGTTTGTCAAAGTAGTTGTTTCAATTTTTGTTGAAGAGTACTTAAGAAAATCCAACAATGATGACATTGTTAGCTAGATTGCTCGCAGTTGGTGATAAACGTGAATTTCTAGGTATGTTAGGAAGCATCGATTGTACGCACTAGAAGAAAAACTGCCCAACTACTTGGCATGGTATGTACTCTGGTCATATCTACGAACCAACAATTATTTTAGAAGTAGTGGCTTCTTATGATTTATGGATTTGGCATGCTTTTTATAGATTACTGGGATCTCATAATGATATAAATGTGCTTGATAGATGATGACAGCTTCAAATGGAGTAACGATTTTAATCAAAAACTGTGGATGGAGAAATCGAAGTAAAACCCATTAGACAGAGAGAAATAAAGAGAGGCTGAGAATGATCAAAGTTAAAGAGTACCAATTTGGGAAGAAAACCCATGTAGTCGCACCGTAATCAAACTCTCAAAATTCAAAACCACAGCCCAAAAGAGAGAGAGAAAAAAAAAAAAAAAAACAAGTACACACGAAATTAAGAAAATCGCAAGGAAGAAGAATAAGGCTAGAAACCCAAGAGGCGTTCAGCCAGGATGTCAAAATACTAGAAGAATCCAGCATAAAGCTATAATTCCAGGAAAAAAAAACAGAGAAAGAAAAATGGAGTTCGGCGTGGCTTACGGTAGCTACTGTGGGAGTCGATGGCGTTCTGTGGTTGTGATGATGGGAGTTTATGGCGTTGTTTGCATGGGTTTTGTTCAAGTGAAAGAGAGAAAAGGCAGGCAGCGGGTTTTGTGCTTGGGTTTTTCTTTCACTTTTTCTTCTTGCGTGGGAGAGAAGTAGGCAGCGGGAAGATAATTTTTTAGTTCAAAAATAATATTTGGCTAGTTCTTTTGGCTCAACAAATTTGGTCAGTGATATAATCTGTGGCTAAATCACTGTTCATTTGTTGAGTTCATTGTTATACTTTATTTTGTACCTTAACTATTTTTTGGCCAAAATTTAATTTTGTTGAGCCCACTACTAGTACTCTAAATTAATAGGGAAGCTTATTTCATGCAAGAAAGAAAGCAGAACATGCAACTAGGGAAAAATATTGCAGTAATTTGGCAGTTCGATTTTTTTTTTTTTTTTT
>QEOT01007016.1:106680-146607 GCA_003123785.1 Pterocarya stenoptera
AAAAAAAAAAAAAAACCGGGTTCTGGATTGTAAACCCGTGTTCCGGATTTACAATCCGGATTCATCCGGGTTCCGGCCCGGGTTTGACCCGGGCTAACCCGGCCCAGGTTTGAAACCCGGGTTCCGGTTCGGGTGTACCCGGGTTCCCGGATTGGAACTCGGATGAACACCCCTACTTTGTATCACCGGTAATAAACTTTACATTATTAAATTATTTCTCCCGCCATTTAAATACGGTGGAACAAGGCTTTTGCGGTGAAGTTTTTTGCTGGTAATGATTGAGAAATTGTATGTGCATGGATTGCGCAAGCGTCGCATAATTTTTTTGAAAAAAGTAAGTAAATCAAGACTCATATAAAAAAAATTTATTTTTTTAATCGTAGACCCTACTCTTTTTCAAAAAGATTGAGCGGCGCTTACACATTCTACAACTGTATCTAGCATTCCTTATAATGATTTTCGGCAGATTTTCAGAAGGTTGAGCAACTGCAGCTAGCAGTTTTTTCGTGACTATTTACTCGCCGAAAATATATTTTTATGGCGGTTCTGTCATCGAAAATAATTGGCTTTTTACTCGGCAGTTTTAGCCATGATTGCTTTTCGCGGAGCACAGTTTATTCCAGAGATTTTATCTCATTGGAAATAAGTTTTGCTATTAGTTTTTATTGGCGATATTTACTAGCGTCAAAATTTTTTTTACTGGCCATCCCAAAGGTATTTAATAATTTGAATGTGAAACCTGTAACATCATTTAATTTTTTGACATTTTCTGAGACGATTTCACTTGAATTTATTGTTCAATTCGCTATTAGCAATAAACAATGACAATGCGTTATATTCTTGACGACATCACATTAGGCAACTCATGGGCACCAGCTTCTTAGTGGATGTTCAAATATAGAACCTATTATAAGAAGTTCAAATGGTGCCCACAGCTTAGAGTCGGCAGGATGCTTTAGAGTACCCGGATCATTAACGCCCTGGTCTCTATGCCATCTCATATCAGTTGCTGTTTTATGGCATAAGCAATCTTTGTAACCTTGGCTTCAATGGGAAATATTGTAAAACCTTTTGAGGAATTCATCATTGCTTATTTCTGCTGAAGATCTACCTTGACACCTTACATTAGGGCACTTTACTTTATCTGCATTTTCTTTTCAAGAAAGTATGTAGTCATTTGGACAAACATGTATTTTGGTGTAATTAAAGCCTAGGCATCATTCCAAATTGCGTGACTCTTGATACGAGTTAGGCAAGAGCATTAGGAAAAGTTAACTTCAACAATTGAAGAAGGACATTGAATGAATTTACACTCAAACCACCAAGTGTTTTAATGTGCAGCAACTTGACAGTAAATGAAACTTTGAATACTTAGTATAACCTGCATAAAGAGGACATCGGCATCAAGCAATACCTAGTCAAAAGATTTGGTTGATTTAGTTTCGACCAACGTAGAACCCTCGACATGGAATGACTTGGCTGAATCAACATCTATGAATTTTCTAGCCCAAATATATTCATCATCGTGTTTGGTATTATGCAAATCATCATCATTACTAAAAGATAGAGCTTCCTCCTTGTTGTGAAATATCCATGTTGTGTAATTTGGATTAATTCCTATAATGAGCAAATGAGTCTCTACCTCGCTTATAGGTAAGAAAAAATTATTTGAGCATAGGCTACATGGACAACGAATTTCAATAGCATGAGATCATGTCAAAGTAATTTGCGGCATATTCTCTTGATCTAAATCTATTAGCGATATGCCTACAAGTCTTATCCATATTCGAAACAAGTAGAAATGGAAAAGTAGTATGACTCATAAAGTTCTAACAAATCTTCGTTCACCATCATAAGTACAAGTATCGATTACCAAGGTGGTGAAATGCTCAAAGGGGTTTCTTGCTGTGTGTGCAAATATCGTTGTCTAATTATATTATCATTGGTATTTTAGATCAGTGCATATAGTGCCAATATTAACAATGATGTCAATGCCATCTATTCATAAGTTAAAAAAAAAAATGATAAGTACGATCGACTATTTTAAAAACGAAAAAAATGAGTGCCAATAACAATAATGTGTGCATGTGAAGTCTGGAAAACTAAGCAGTTTTCCCTTCAAATGGACTAGTATTTCATAGAGATGCTTGTAACCAATCCGCCAGGTGCATGTATTAGAAAAGTAATATGATATTATAACTTAATTCAACACTTGCATAAGTAATAAAAGTTACTAAAGTCACGTGCTTAATGATTAAGGGAGTTCACATCAAGGCCACTCATTGGACAAGCAAGTCTACACTAGTGTTCACAACGTTGTCAGTTTCAATGGATAATTCATGACACTAACCCATTTATTTGTGATATTCAACAAATACTAGGAGTCAACGTTCCTGAGTGAGTGACTTTGGCTCCATATAATGAAATATATATATATATATAGGGTGTTAGAGACTCCATAATTATATATATATATATATATATAACGGATTGCTAGCTAGAAATATTCAAAATTTATAAGATGAAATATCCAAATTGTGAAATGTCCAAGATCACATACTAAAATAGAGCAATATAGCTAAGGATAAGAGTTCAATCACCATTGCCGACTTTTATAAGAAGCCCACTCAAAACATGTTGGGTAATTTTTTTCCAAGATGACAGCTAACTAGAGCAGTGGAGCAACTTCATGTATAACGAGCAAAATAAAGAATAAAATAAAAAGATGTATAGAAAATCAAACATATCTCACCTTAAAACCCTTAACTCTCGAAGGTACGATTTAGGCTCTCTCTTTCTCTCTCTCTCTCTCTCTCTCTCTCTCTCTCTCTCTCTCTCTCTCTACAATGAAGAACATAAGTAGGATAACAACAAAAATTAGGAAAAGACATATAAAGTTAGAAGCTGAACAAGATTAGGAGATATAAAGGGCCAAAACAATTTATAAAGAAGGTACATTTCATCAAAGTAAATGCCCCCGATCGAATCCACGAAAATGGCACAAGTTGTTAGCATCCAACAACCCCAAAATTTATGAATAAAATGTGCTCTTACATATGTCATTAACTTATTACCACACTTCCATGCTTGAGCGTGGCTAAGAAGCTGGACAATACTTGATACGAGGAGCCAAGTAGTGTCGAATTAAAGCAGAAGTAATTATGTTTTAACCTTGAAATTCTAAAATATTCGTGATCATGAATATTCACAAAATCATTACAACAGAAAAACTCAAAATCATAAGCCTAAAAACCATTTTGTTTAACACCAAAGCACTTAAAGTATCTATAAAAAAGCAAACTGAAAATGTACCGAGCAAAACCAATCGATCTGAAAAAGATACAAATTCACAGAAAAATCAAAACAAAATTGACAATCAAATTAGTATTGGATTCCATTCTTCTGTAGTTCGTGATCCTTTCACTTGCAAATAACAAAAAAATCATATAAAAACAGATAGCTAAACACAGAGATTAGGGCACCTTTGCAAACATAAAAGGCTAAGTTTATCTCGTAGGATTTACTCGAACCAAACATGAATATTGATTTTGCTATTTGTGAGCCTTGCATATATAATCAGAAAATTGATTATACTTCCTTTTCCTTAAAGAAAAAAGGTCTCATATTGAATAATTATTGTTAGGACGGCGTTGAACTGAGGGAAGAGATCCCCTTCCGCAGGCAAAATATTGGCGACAAGGAGGTAGCCGGACATGCAACGTGCAACTAGACAAAGAGTAAGGCGAGCAACGCATTGTAGAAAGCTTGACAGATACGAGGCAACACATGGCAATGAAGGAAGGTTCATCTGACACTAGCAAGTAAAGGATGTGTTGATCATACAAAGGATAGAAATAGGTGAGGACAAGCTTGATGTAGAGAAGGGAGCTCTCCGAAATAACCTGCAGGTGCTCAGAGGGCAGCAAGTGTTGTACCCAAGACCTATGCTCCATTTGAGACATCATATCCAGAGTACACCTGGGGAATCAAGAATATAGACACTGCAAATCATATCATCTAACCTCAAAAGTATGAGACAAGGCCATGTGGGAGACCCTTAATAGGGGAAGGACTGCGGGATTGGACTGAAGGCAATGTTGCAGGGATATGCATGCCTTGTCCAATCAATCACTCAGTCTCTTATCTTCAAGTCCAGAGGAAAAATGGGTGGCCAAGATCGAAAGGTCTCTTGTTCAAGTAAGACAGAAGTCAGAGGAATGTCAGGATTGTAACTGGCAGTCTCGCCGTATAAAAGGCATTGGACAAGAGTTAAAATCTCACTTTTGAGACCGTAAAGTATTTCTCTTCGAAGTTTGCAAAGAAGCAAGGAAATCAAGAACTCCATGATAGAAGGATCTATGTCAACTTAGCTTTAGTATAGAAGTACTTTTCAGGTAGGTTTGCTCCTATGACTATACTAGGAATGAGGGATAAATGTTTGTAGGTATGTTTTAGGATTTGCATTTTCTGTATCTCATCCATCCTCTCACATGAAAGTGCATATTTTATTTATTATATTATTGGCTATCTTTATGTTGTGATTTTGAGACAATGTGATTTGAGATGATGAACTTCAAAGTGATGTTTCTTTCTGAGCGTTTGAAAATCATGGGAATGGGTTGAGAAGTCCTTATCCCATTCTAGCAGCACGTTACCATGAGTTTCTTATGGATAGAGGGATTCTTGTGATGATTGGGGTAGTATATTTTTGTATTGGCCAAACTTGATATCACGGGTAGAGAGAGTCCCCGTGTTGATAATGCTTGTTGTCCTTTGTTATGTTTGGGCCGTGACATTCCACGTGTTGACCAAGTAGAGAGATTCCCCATGTTGGATGGGTGGAGTGATTTCCTGTCTAGTTTTGGTGAATGAGTTCATGTATTGGCTGGGGTAAGAGATTTCTCATGTTGAATGGGTGGAGTGATTCCCTGTTGGTAATATTATGATGATGAGTACCTACTAATATGTGTTTTTCTTAGAGGGTGTTTCCTCATCATATCTATGTATATATGTGACTTGCTCAGAGAGTGATTCTTCACCATGTCTGGGAATACATGTGTTTTTTTCCGAATGGTGATTCCTTGACCTATGCAAAATATGAGTATCTTAGCTTTATTTATATAAACTAGTATATGCATATTTATTGCCATTGTCTCTCATTATTAGTATTGTCATGTGTTTTAACTTATTGAGGTTTCATAGAACTTTACTGTGGTGGTCCCACCTACCATTTCCTTCATTAGAGCCATAGACCTTGATGCAAATATAGCCTAGGAGAATTATCCCGAGGAAGAATGACCAACCCAGTCGAAAGAGTAGCCATGGAGGCATGTATATGTTATTGTTTATCTTGTTTTTAAGATGTTTGTTATAATTAGGAGACGAACGCTCTACTGTTCAGTACATGTTGATGTTAGTGAGGAACTTATGATGGTGTGTAACTATATTTGGGATGAAGTGACAGTGACTTATGGCTATTACTATTATTGAAGACTTATTTTGTACATTTCTGCTACTGAATGGATTAGTCTCCGACTAGTCCCCTTTTTACAATTCTGCTACAAACCACTGCGACTCGCTTGCGCATAGCCCTTGAATGCACATCTAAAACTTTTAGGAAACGTTGGATCCAGCCGACCGGTTAGCATCCTGAGCATAATGATTCTTGGCCAAGGGACCATCGAGGGACGAGGGCGCCACCATTTAGTATTAGAGCTTTTATGGCTCTGGGTAAAGCCATATGTCACTTAGGTATAGTACCAGAGTAACAAGACATGATCTTTAGTATAATAGGCTTGGAGCCTTGAGCATTATAGGCTTGAAACGTTGTGAATGGATAAGAGTCAACGAGAAGGTAATAGATTTGGGTGTGGCAGGGTTTCATTATGGTGCGGACAAGAGTTCCATGTAATGAACAACTGGGGGCGATCATGTAAAGGATCAACCTTGTGATGATGCAAACTACTCACTAGCCCAAGCGATAGACCTTGTAATGAACATGTTGCAATAATAGCACGAGTACTTACAACGGCTTCTGCGACTGTAGCAAGTTAACCACCCACGTGCCTAACAACGAGGTTTTGTGTACGAATGGTTCTTGGCCTAACAATGCTCGAGATTCTTTCGAAGTGAAGGACTGAAAAAGATGGAGAGGGAGATAATGGATATTGAAAGGACATTCAAGGTGTGTGGTTGCACGGAAGATTCGAAAGTACTATATGCGAGCTATTTGCTCCAGGGAGAAGCAGCGACTTGGTAGATCGCCAAGAGACAATTGCTTGTCAAGGAATTGGGATCCATAGAAGCCATTATATTCAAGATAGAGTATAATGACTAATACTTTCCCGCCATAGTAAGACAACAAAAAATAAAAGGATTTTGCCAACTTGGTCCTAGGCAGCATGACGGTCGAACAATATACTATCAAGTTCATAGAATTAGAAAGATTTGCCCCTCATCTTATTTCCAAGGAGGAGATGCTTGTAGAATGGTTTTCATATCGATTAAAACCGCGTATATGAACTCAAGTGGCATGTCTACAAATATAAGATTTTTAGAGACTGGTGAATGTAGCCTTAATCACAGAGCAAGAACACCGTAGTTTAACAGTTGTGTCGACAAGTTTGAAATGAAGGACTTTTATGGGAGAAGGAAGCAAATCCGGGTCACACAAAAAGTTTGTGTCCTGGACTGGGATACGCCCACAAACTATTCCTAAGGCACGCATGAGAGGCAGAACACCAATGTGTGGCCACTACAATAGGTCCCATGATGAAGAATGTCACCAGGCCTTACGCTTATGTTATAGATGCTGCCAAATTGGGCATTATGCCAAGGAATGTCTACGAGGGGTACAAGGAGGGAGGACCTGCCACATTGGAGGATAGGGAGGCCAAAGACAAGTAGTGCAGGAGAGGGTGTACACTTTTGACACTATGGGAGATTGACAAAGATACTTGTTGTGAAATTTTTATTGTAATTGCCAGTGTACGAACCGTACCAAAGTATAGTTTAGCAACAACAAGGTTGAATCCACATGGACTTGTAAAAATGTAGGAAATCAATTAAAATTAAATGATTTCTAATCTAGTTTAGAAAAATGAGTTCTAAATAAAATAAAAAACTAATAACTAAACAATTAATGAATCAAAGTAAGAAATAATTAATTTAATAGACTAATTACAATAAAAGAACTAAAGAAACTTTAAAGATGCAAATTAATCTAAACAATGAATAAACTATTAATGGAGAATGATTTAAGGTTTTTGGAATCTACCTCATTAATTCATAATAATATATTTAGAATAATTGATTCTTCCCGAACGTCTATAGGATAATCTAGAAATCAATCTTGTTATCATGAAAAATATTATCATTGAAACCTTTTTTTTTTTAAAAGAAAATATCTAAAGTATGTTTTTTTTTCCCCTTAAAGATATAAAACAAAATCATCACTTGTGTCCATTAAAACAAATCAAGAAAGATATTAGATTTTATTTTTAACAAAATTATTAATCATGCTCTCAACTGGTTAAGATTATTCTAGATCATGAGAAAAATATGATTCATATCAAGAAACTTCTCTCTCAATTGATATGAAGCAAGACAATAAATCGTTGAACACATAAATTATTGGAAAAAATCAATCTCCTAAATAATATTATTAATCTTCCATGAGGTCTCACTCTTTTTTTTTTTTTGATAGGAAATAGACTTCTTTCATTCATGAAAACGAAGTTATAATTGTCACTTGATACATACAAAGAAAATCTAAGATTACAAACCGACTACTTACGGTTGGGGCTCCACCAATACATAAATTCCTTTGTGGCTGGTATGGTCTTAACTTCTATAACTCTCTATAGATAAACCATCTGAGAGACCACATTCTACCTAAAATAGAGATTTCAAACCCCACCTTCAGAGGAAGAAATGATTTTCAATCTATGGACAAAATGTCTAAAAGATAATTTCATTTTTATTTTTACCTAAACAAAAGGAAATAACAATAAACATAAAGATAGATGTAAAAATGACGAATTACAACTGTAAATCTGAATTTTCAGCTTGAAGGAAAGCAAAATACAAGAAACAAAGAGATTATGGTGGTGCATGAGGGACACGCGCCATGCCAGGCCAGTTGAGGTCTCACTTTGCATCTTAGTAATTAAAACTTAGCTAGACATTATCATGAAAATAAATTCTAAAATTTGAACATAAATAAACATCAAAACAATATTTAAAAGAAACCTAAGAAAAATAAAACTTACACTACTCTCAGAACATAAACATAGCTACAAGACTCAAGATAGAACTCCATTTTTCTCTCCTTCAGTCTGTCATGTCCCTACATAAACTTGAGGCAAGAATGTATTTTTTTTTCCCTCTATCCAGTGTCATCCAAAATGAGAGAGCGTGATCCACACAATCTTTTTCTATTATATATGTTGGAGGCGTCATTAATTCGTATTCCATGTGTCCTGCCTTCCTTTTGCTTACGTGTCGAAGAGATTGTTTTTTTTTTTTTTTTCATTATCTACTCCCTTGAATTCAAGGCTTATCTTTCTTTACTACTTCTATTCTCAATAGAAATCTATCATTGGTACCTTAACGTCATATTAGCCTTACAATTCTTCCCCACTTCAATTCCTTCATCAAAATAAATTCAAAATTAAGTGAGAAAAATAAATATTTCAAGACTAATAAAAATATAAAGATTAACACTACATAATAGTGATAATGCTTCATTTAAATTAGTAAATTATGCATAATTCAACTATTATCAACTCTCTAGAGACGTAGGATGCGGGTGTCATTATAGGTATGGACTCCCAACCTTAGAATAGCTAAGCAACGACATTTTGAACCTAGCTATAAGAGTCGAACAACTTGGTCATTTCAAGGCAAGTTTTGATGTTTGGATACTATGTGAGTACCTTATTTGATCTGGGAGCATCCCAATTGTGGCGCTCCCAACTTTCATGTACGGACACACACGAAAATCGAGACACCGGGATGATGACGACATGGTCTCGCATCCCATCGACATGTGTTGAGTGTGTGCAATGCAATACTTGTACAATAAACAATACGCAGCGGAAAGATTAAGTCAAATAACTAAGTACCAGAGTTTAATACAATACCAAAGTACTGAAAATCTACATGTCAACATAATACGATTTTGTTTACAAATCAACATCACATCAAATAAAATACAATAAGCATAAGCGGCAATAATCTTCAAATACAAAATAGCCAATGTCCCTACTCCTCAAGCAGAGCCGCATCCTAGGGCTCAGCCTCCTCAAAACCTGCATCAAAATCTACAGTACCAAAAGATGGTACTGCAGGTAAGTAAAACCCAAAATGCTCCAAGATAATAAATATATTAAAACAACTAATGCTATGCATGCACATGATGACCCAAGTATAAAAATCGAAAAAAATACAATTTCTTGAAAATCATAATTTTTCCCACACATGCTAAAAATCACCATTTGACACAAAAATAACAATCCAGGAATAATTACATTAGTTTCAATTTTAACCGTGTGCACTATGGCCTCCACTAAGGACCATCCACATACTCTGGCTCTCATTGTCACCCCACGGGTAACTACCATGTAAGTGATACACGAGTGATGCCCAGTTCCGCGCCCATCGCGTACATAGCCAAGCATCCTTTGACCCCTGCCAGCCCGAGGAGTCACGGAGTTGGATCGAGAGCGCTACCATCCCGTCCAAGTCCCGGGCAACAACCCAAGGGGATGACACTCAGTATATTCCGCTCCCGAGTGTCAGAAGAGCTCCACCGAGATAATACTCCATCTTGGCTTAGGGATGATATACACACACACCTGAAAAACCTTAAATATAGTTTCTCAAAATACACACCCACGCATGCGTGCACAATGCCATGAAAGCAATAAATTACCAACAACCAACAGTTATCAGTACAACCAGATAACCAAAACACAGTTTATAAAACAGGTTAGTGCAAAAATATATTAAAATCTTAAAAGTCTTTTGGAGAAATACTTACAGCGCTTGAAAATAATTTAGAAGGATCATGGAGGAACTGAAAGCACCAAAACAGCAACTCCATAATGTAAAAACATTATGGTCGAAATACACAGTGTACCCAAATTCCAACGGGGTCAAACGAAGACTTGTAATTGATAGGGTAGGGCCTATGGAGGGTGGTGAAACTAATGGTATCGAAGGTTAGCCGTGGGTAGCGGCTGAAACGGCGGTGGAAGTCCAAAAAGGTAAAATCGGAGCTTGAGCTAGTGTAGGTGGCTCCGGCGATGGATCGGAGCCGAAAATGGGTCGGTTAGGACGGCAAGGTGTCGGTGATGAAGTGGTGAAGAAATGGTGGCCAATGGTGGCCGGACGGCGGCATAATGGGTGGAGGAATGCCGCGGCTTCGCACGGCTCTCGGAGGCTAACGACGGCGCGGGGTGGTCTGAAATTGGTGGGGTTGACTTGTCGGCAGCTGGGGAGGAGGATGGTGCCGGCGGTGAGGGCCACGGACAGCCGGCGGCGGTGCTGGGTGGAGGGAGGCCGAACGGCGTGGGGATAGGAGAGAGAGGGTCGAGCTGGGAGAGGGGGGTCCGAACGGGAAAGGAAGGAAAAGAAGAAAAGGAAAAGAAAAAGAAGAGGAAGAAGAAAAGAGGAAAAGAAAAGATGGAAAAAAGAAATGAGATCTAATCCTTACAGCTTTTGAGTCACAACTGATCCTCAAAATAATTAGTTTTAAAGCAGTAAATTAAATAAATCAGTTTAAACTTAAAACTAATTAAAATAAAATATTAAACTCCGGTAATAATCACTCTTTAAAATAAAAAGTAATTAAATTGCAGAACACTAATTAAATTAAAGTTAATCAAACGAAGTGAAATGCTTTAAATAAGACAATAATAATTTTAAAACCTATAAACAAACTAATTTAAATTAAAGATCAATTTAAATCCGAATAATTAATAAGAAGAAAGCCTAATAAAATAATTTTCACAATTTAAAATATTATAAAATAATATTCTAAAACTTCCAAAATTCTAAAACAAAAGATTAAATCTTTAAATTAATTAAAATAATCCCTTATTAAAATATATTAAAATACAGGATGTTACACCAATCATTTGTGTCAACCACATTTGCTAGGATAAGGAGTCCGTGCATGGCCGGACGGAGCCGATCATAAGACAGAGTCATGGTATCATATTGAAACTAGTTACATAGATCACTTTAATCAAGACAAAAAAACACTAGCACTTGACTTTCCAGCATTAAAATAAAACCACAGATTTACTACACTCTAGCCAACTGCACATAACACTCTAGATCACACACTTACTCGGCTTGCACTAGCTCATGACTTACTTTTTAAGTCTCTTGATAGTTGCTACACAAATGAAAGCTAGCTTCTCGATCTCTTTTTATAGGCACTTTAAGTCGCTGAGGTAGAGATTCATAGCCACACGTACATTTAGTCCGTTGACTTGGAACCTTAAGGAAAGCTCATCTTCAAGATAACTCTAGAAATATTTTACCACAATAGATTATTTTATGGCATCTGACCTTTCCAGGTGATTGTGATTTTTTATAGAACTTTCTAGAGAGAGAGTGAGAGAGTAGTGTTGCCGCCTTTAACACTCCCCCTCAGCAGTAACTCTTTCTAGCTCGTTTGAGTACTTATTCTCAATTTGTACACGAAACTTAATGAACTTAGAATAATTCAAACCTTTTGTGAATATATCTGCCACTTGATCTTCTATCTTGATTGTCTTCATTTCTATTTTTCCCTGTAGCACTTTTTCTCTTAAGAAATGATATTAATGCACTTCTACATGCTTTGTTCTTGCACGAAAAGCTGGATTTTCTGCCAGCTGAATAGCATATTGATTATTGCAATGAAGTGGCACTGGATAATCTGTTTGTGGATATAAAATCTTTGATCAGTTGCATCAACCATGTGCATTCTTGAGCTTCCATTGCTACTTTTCGATATTCTGTCTCACACTACACTAAGAAATGTGTCCAGAGCCAAGATTAAAGACATAACTGTAGTTGATCTCTGCGTATCATGATCTCCAACATAATCAACATCACAATATCTAGTCACTTTTCATTCTCCATCTATCATATATAGCAGACCAAGGTTGCTGGTTCCTTTTACATACCTCAATATTCTCCTAACAGCTTATAAGTGAGGCTTCTGCATGTATGAATCAACTTGCAACTCTAACTACAAATGAAATGTCTGGCTGTAATGCACTGAAAGAAATTTGAATGGAAAGAACTTGTTTTAATTGTACATTGGATAAGCTATGAAAACTTAAGAAAAATTTCATGAATTAAAAACTAGTTAGGTTTTCGGTTTGTCAATGAGGTCAAATTATGATATGTTAAGGGAATGAAATGCCTTTTAGATTTTTTCGAGGCACTTAGGTTCGTACTTAGACAATGGATTGCATCATTAAATTCATATAAATTTTAAGATTTTATGGTGTAATGAAAAGTTTCATGATTTTCAAGTGACAAATGGGCCAATCTGAGAGCGCCACGTGACATCTAGTGTGCCACATCCTCAACCAGTTGCCATCTAGCCATGTAGGAAGCCCTAGTCAATCTCAAAATACTAGGAAACCTCCACTACAATAAACACGGTCTTTTCCGACTAATCTATCGCGACCAAAAGACTATTCGCAATCAAAATTGGTTGCGAATAGTCTTTTAGTCTGGATAAATTGGTCGAAAAATGCCGTTTTTGTTGTAGTGCTCATTGACACATGGCCCTATCACCACCCTTCATTTGGACCTCATTTACACATGTCAAGACTAGTACATGTGTAAGAAGATTGAGTGTAAAACAAGTCAAACCCATGCGTTCTTACAAAGCCTTACACCCTCTTACACACATCATGCCCTTCCACTTACACCCTTGTACTGCCCTTGCCCAGTCCCCTCCATGGTCAGGTACAAGCCCTTCCACTCAATCAGATTGCCACTCTTTCACAACTCAAGATGATTCTTTCTACAAGCAAGCTACCCCATGATTTGCAAAGCCCATGTCCTGCCATGTACCACCATTGTCAACGACCAAAAAACCCCTACACTTAAGCAAAAGCCGCCCTCCCTTCCTCCGTGCATTCGGTAAAGCTCCAACCACCACATCTCTTATTCACTTCCATAAGCAACCCTCATCAACCCTTGTACTGACTTGTACCGAACACAAGCAGTCCCATTGCATTTTCTTTTTGTCCCACATGTGTCCCATAAACCCCTCACTTGCATACAGGCTTGCACTTCAAATTTTGCACAAAAGACTGAAAATCAAGTGAGGAGGAGAGTGTAGAGGAGACCCAATCTTTTCCAAGTGCTACACCTTATAAATCTTGGTTTTTAGTTTATGACAAAAGTCCCTTCACTTAAAGGTTGCATGAACCTATTAGGGTTGGTAAAGCCGAAATTCTAGTGTAAGTGGTCTTTGCAAATTTGGCTCTTTTGAGCCTGAGTTTGGTTTGGTGAGTAGATCATCTAAACCCTTTCTAATTGGAGTTAGATATAAGTGTTAAGCTTTGACTTGTACCATGAAACAAGAGTTTAAGTTGAGTTTTTTATAAATATTTATGGATGCATGATTTTGGTGCAAGCTTTGAAGTTCCTAGCTATAATCTTGAAGCTTTGTTATGACATAGTTACAATGGTACTAAAACCTAGCTAAGACTTGGCTATGATGATCATGGGTGGGTTATTTCAAGAAAATTAGCATGTTACATAAATATTTAGTCAATTATTCAAGAGTAAAGGACTTGCATGTTTTGGTTTTAGGGATTATGGTATGATCCGAATTCCATTTCTTTGATATCATGAATTTGTTGCGTAGAGTTGTGTAATACCATCTAGAAATGAGTACTTAGCATGTTAGAAGTTATGATGTTTGATCCATTGAAGTTCTTGGTGTTCAGTTGAAAAAGAAAAGCTAAGAACACCATGTGCTAAGCTTTGGGTTGTGATGTTAGCATTGTGTTTGTGTTTGTTAATTCATTTGATAAAAATTTGGCCGTGAAAGATATGATCATAGTGAAGTAACATGTAACTAAGCTCTGACTTAGAGTTTGATTAAGTGCTCATTTCGGTTAAGTCACCATGGGTATGCAATTATGCTTAAATCACATTTAGTGAGATTTAGAATGCTTCCATGTTTCGGCCATAGTGGATTTCTTATAGTATAGGCATGATCCAATAATTTCTAAGTTCAAAAATAGATTGAGAATAGAAAATAAATGGGGCTTGTGAATTTTGGGGCCGGATTGCAATTATTGAAAGTTTAAGGGCTTATTTACAATTTCTGAAGAGTTAAGGGGTGAATTTCCAAATAGTGCTCTAATGGTGTAGATTCTAATATTTTCCTTGTTAATGAGATTTCCTAACCTTAGTATAACTCTCGTTTCAGCCCATGTTGATTTTCTTTAACGCAAGGACTTTGTATGTTAGCTTTTAAGTTACTTTTGGTATATGCTAGTGTGCTATAAAATAAATGCCATGCAAATTGATCGATTTTTTATTTAAATTCTCGTTAATACTCGAGATAATTATGTTATACCAAGAATTTATTGTTATAAGCATGAATACTTATCACATATCATAAGCATATGCAATGAAGCATATGAGTCTATTACGAATTTCGAGTCAAGCATGAAAATTAAGCTTTTATCACTACTTCAAATGTTAGGACGAGAGATTATCCAATTGGAACTCCCTTATCTTCTCTAGAGTGAATAAAATGAAGTGGAATCCACAAAGTTGACAAAAGGCTGTCAACAACCTTTGAAATAGGTCAAAACGATTTGTGGAGCGAAGTCAAAGCGCTCCTAATGCTAGTGGGTGCTGCTAATGACTCATGGTAACGGTTAATCCGAACTTCCATGAGGTAAGACTCTGATGAATACTCACAACTGTGGATAAACCATGGGAGCACACTATTTATGGGAAACTGTGGAGCATCCACCTTATGTAAGAACAAGAATATGAATGAACGAAATCTGTTTATGAATGCAAACATGTCATAAAGTATGAAACTCTAATATCTTTGAAGTTATGTTTTGTAAAAGTAAGGTCATGTTAATCATGCATACACACAATGTTTATCATCATGCCTACTTTGTGAACTGATGGTGGAAGGTAGTCCCATGTTGGCATTAGTGGGTGACCACGGTGACATGGGTACACTTGGGTAGGTTGTTGACCTTTTCTTACGGAAACCGTTCGTAGGAATGAGTCTCCAGCTTCCCTTCATTTTAGGAGCTTCTGAAGTGGTCCACTCTCAGATGTTCATCACGTTCGGAATTGCCCCATGATAAAACACGTGGGACACGTAGCCACCAAAGTTTGATGGAAGCTTTGCCTATAAATACTACGATTTGGTCCCCAGACTCAATCACTCAATCCCCTTCAGTTTTACACCTTCTAAATAGAGTGAGTTGAGTTTGGAAGTGCCAAACATCAGAGAAGGCAGCATAACAGTGAGTACATCAATGGCTAGAGGTACGAATTTTCCTTGGGCTTTATTGTTTTATGATTATGTATTAAGTGTTTATTCCGCATTATAGAATCATTATTATGCTAACATTTGGTATCAGAGCAATTTTTTTTTTTTTTATCTCTGCCTTGATGTTTAGAGATACTCTGTTCATCTCTGTTTTTTACCGAAAGTTTTGAGAAAATTAAGTTTTGAGTTTTGGATGTTTTTAATTCGAAACAAGTTTAGAAATAATATGGAAATTCTTTTTCTAAATTTTTTTTTGATGAAAAACGAAAGTTTTAACGTCAAAAACATCTTCAAATATTCGATTTTTTTTTTGAAAATGGGTCTGAAAGAAAAGGGTCGTAATGACCCGGCTGAAGGTTGAAGACAATATATTCCGTGCAAAACGGCATGTAGTTTTGTGATTAGTGAAAACCGACATGTCGTTTAGTAGAAGTAATTGAAATCACGTTGGTTTAAAACGACAAGTCGTTTTCTCCCTTCTTAAAACTACAGGTCGTTTAGTGATGGGTTGTTTTTTAAACACAGGTGCAAAACGATATGTAGTTTAATGGCTATTGTTTTTAAAGGAAGATGCAAAACGACATGTAGTTTTCGTACTAATGCAAAACGACATGTAGTTTAGCTGGTCCAAAAATTATTTTTGAGGATTTTTAAGGATTTTCGTATTTAGGTATTTTTTGAAATATGTCTAATATTGCTCAGTTTTTATACATATATTATTTCTTTGGTTTATATTATATGCAATTTGGATTATTAAATTGTGCAATTTTATTAAATATGCTCATATTTAGTTTGCATGAATTAATTATTTTGCTCTATATTAATACATGCAACTTTTGATGAGTTTATATTTAAATTCTATGTATAATATTAGAGTTTTAATTATGCAATATTTATGCTAATTTCTGAGAATATTTTGTGCCTAATAATAACATATTAGTTTTAGTTATAATTGTGCAATTATGATTATTCTTATATTAAGCTAGACTTTATGCGATTTAATGTCTAGTGATCCATATAATTTTAATTAATTAGAGAATAGCCACAGCATCTTTAATTAAATAAAATTATATATTATGATTGATTAGGATCACATAAAGAATATTAGACATTAATTTTAATTAATTATACTTAATATAATAAATTTTATCCCGCATGAATTTTTATTATATTTATATTATTAATTAGGGTAAAATATCAAGTTATTCATAACTTACCCACAGGAATTATGAATTTAGTAAATAATTTGATAGTTTTATCATAAAGTTTAATCTAAGATAAAATATATATCAAATTATAATCATAATAAAACATGTAGTTTAGTGGCTATTGTTTTTGAAGGAAGATGCAAAACGACATGTAGTTTTCGTACTAATGCAAAACGACATGTAGTTTAGCTGGTCTAGAAATTATTTTTGAGGATTTTTAAGGATTTTCGTATTTAGGCATTTTTTGAAATGTGTTTAATATTGCTCAGTTTTTATACATATATTATTTATTTGGTTTATATTATATGCAATTTGGATTATTAAATTGTGCAATTTTATTAAATATGCTCATATTTAGTTTGCATGAATTAATCATTTTGCTCTATATTAATACATGCAACTTTTGATGAGTTTATATTTAAATTCTATGCATAATATTAGAGTTTTAATTATGCAATATTTATGCTAATTTCTGAGAATATTTTGTGCCTAATAAAATAACATGTTAGTTTTAGTTATAATTGTGCAATTATGATTATTCTTATATTAAGCTAGACTTTATGCGATTTAATGTCTAGTGATCCATATAATTTTAATTAATTAGAGAATAGCCACAGCATCTTTAATTAAATGAAATTATATATTATGATTGATTAGGATCACATAAAGAATATTAGACATTAATTGTAATTAATTATACTTAATATAATAAATTTTATCCCACAAAAATTTTTATTATATTTATATTATTAATTAGGGTAAAATATCAAGTTATTCATAACTTACCCACATGAATTATGAATTTAGTAAATAATTTGATAGTTTTATCATGAAGTTTAATCTAAGATAAAATATATATCAAATTATAATCATAATATACCCTTTAGAATTATGAATTAAGTAAATAATTTGATAAAATCTATCATAAATAATAATTGAATCTACTTGAATTAAAAATTTAGCCCACAAACATTTTTTATGTCATTAGATTCAACTTTTAAGCATGATTTACATTGGTAAAGCATGAAATTTTATTTAGGCCTCAATTTTAACGTAAGCATGTCATCTATAATTTTATACAGTCGTACAACCTATAAATTTCTCTGATATTCGTTATGATATCCCTGAACTTAAGGGAGATAACTATAAGGTTTGGAAGGAGAGAGTTCTTCTTCATTTAGGGTGGATGGATATAGATTATGCTATTAGAAAAGAAGAACCACCAGTAGTAACTAATACTAGTACTGCAGCGGACATCATGCTTTATGAGCGATGGGAGCGATCTAATCGCCTCAGCATGATGTTCATTAAGACTAGAATTTCTGCTGGTATTCGTGGTTCTGTCGATCAGCTGAAAAGGTCTGAGACTTGCTGAAAGCCATTGATGAACAATTTGTCACTTCAGACAAGGCACTAGCAGGTATCTTAATCATGAAATTCTCATCCTTAAGGCTCACCAGTATGAGAGGTGTGCGCGAGCACATCATGCAGATGAGGGACAATGTAGCTCAATTGAAGAAACTGGAGGTTGAAATGTCGGAGTCCTTCCTGGTGCACTACATTCTGAATACCCTTCCGCACCTATATGGACCCTTCAAAATCTCATACAACACACATAAGAATAAATGGTCAATTAATGAACTCATGACCATGTGTGTTCAAGAGGAAGGGAGATTGGTGATGGAATAGGGAGAAAGTGCAATGCTGGCAACGCATGGAAAGGGCAAATCTCAAGCTAATAAGAAAGGGAAAGGTAAAATATCTCTCCAAACTAGTATTAAGAAAGATTCTAAGTGTTTTCCTGTAAAAAGAAGGGACACATGAAGAAGGAATGCGCCAAATTTCAGAAATGGCTTGCGGACAAAGGTAATCTAATTTCATTTGTTTGTTATGAATCTAATATGGTTAAAGTCAATATTAACACATGGTAGATTGATTCTGGATCAACAATCCACATTTCGAATTCCTTGCAGGGTTTGCAAAACCTAAGGAAGCCAGTGGGAAGTGAGCAAAGCATCTTATCAGGAAACAAGATGGGCTCACATGTGGAAGCTGTAGGAACTTGCTATTTAATTTTAAGTACTGGTTTTGTTTTGAAGTTAGAAAAGACCTTTTATGTTCCAAGTTTTTCTAGAAACTTAATTTCAGTTTTAAGGCTTGTACCTTTCGAATATTCTTTTAATTTTTCAGATTCATCATTCAGTTTATTTTATAAATCTGATTGTGTTGGGAATGGTACTTTGTCTGATGGTCTTCACTGCATTAATTTACAAAACAATACTACTTATGATTCAATACATGTTCATACTGGCACTAAAAGGTGTGTTATTAATGATGATTCTTCTAAATTATGGCACTGGAGATTAGGTCATATCTCCATAGAAAAAATTAAAAGATCAGTAAATGAATGGGTATATAATACTCTGAATTTTATTGATTTTGAGACTTGTGTGGACTGCATAAAGGGAAAGCAGACCAACAAATCAAAGAAATGTGCCAATAGGAGTTTAGACATATTATAGATCATACATACTGATATATGTAGTCTAGACATAGACTCACATGGTCAGAAATACTTCATCTCTTTTATAAATGATTACTCATGATATATATATATCTCTACATGCTTCATAACAAGAACAAAGCATTAGATGCTTTTAAGATCTTTAAGGCTGAAGTAGAGAAACAATGCAGTAAGCAAATTAAGATCATGAGATCAGATAGAGGTGGAAAATATTATGGTAAATACACAGAGGATGGACAAGCACCTGGGCCATTCGCAAGGTTTCTTCAAGAGCATGGGATTGTTGCCCAATACACCATGCTTGGTTCACCGGACCAGAATGGTATAGCAGAAAGAAGAAACCGAACGTTATTGAATATGGTGCAGAGTATGCTTAACAGCTCCAATCTTCCTAAATCCATGTGGGCTGAAGCACTTAAGACAGCAGCGTATATATTAAACCAGGTTCCAACTAAGGCTGTTCCTAAAACGTCATTTGAACTATGAAAAGGTTGAAAACCGAGTTTGCGACATATGCGTTTTTGGATATGCTCGTCTGAAGTGAGAATTTATAATCTACAAGAAAAGAAGCTGGACCCAAGGACCATTAGTTGGCATTTCATTGGATATATTGAAAGGTCTAAAAGTTACAGATTTTATTGTCCATCTCACAGCACTAGGATTGTGGAATCAAGAAATGTAAAATTTCTTGAGAATGACTTGATCAGTGGGAGTGATCAAACCAGGAACATAGTTTCTAAGAATGATTATTCAGAATCTCAACCTTCCACCTCAAGTGATAGAATGGTTATTGTTTACAATACCCCTCAAGTACAAACTGGTGTTGAACAACCAATCGTTGAAGTTTCACAAGCTGTTGATGACATTCCAATAGATCAGGTAATTCAAGAGTTGGCAAGAACTTTTGAACAACGAGTTGAACCATATACTTCTCAGGAATATGATGGTACAATATTAAGAAGATTTATTAGACCAAGAAAATAAGCAATTCCTAATGATTATGTTGTGTATTTGCAAGAATCTAACTACAACATTGGAGCTAAAAATGATCCCTAGTTCTTTTCACAAGCCATAAGTTGCAAAGAATCAGAATTATGGAACAATGCCATAAAGGAAGAGACGAATTCTATAGAGAGTAACGGAGTCTGGGATCTTGTTGAATTGCCTAATGGTGTAAAAATTATTAGATGTAAATGGGTCTTTAAAATAAAGAAAGACTCATTGGGCAACATTGAGAGATACAAGGCAAGACTCGTTGCTAAGGGATTCACTCAGAAGGAAAGAATTGATTGCACGGAGACTTTCTCTCCTGTATCTAAGAAAGATTCTTTGCACGTTATTTTAGCATTAGTATCCCATTTTGACTTAGAGTTGCAACAAATGGATGTGAAAACGGCATTTCTCAATAGAGATCAAGAGGATGAAGTTTACATGAAACAACCTGAAGGATTCCCCTCTAGTGATGGTGAACAATTGGTTTGCAAGTTCAAGAAATCCATATACGGTTTAAAACAAGCATCCCGCCAATGGTATTTGAAATTCCATAATGTAATTTCTTCATTCGGTTTTGGAGAAAACATTATGGATCAATGTATATACCAGAAAGTCAGTGGGAGTAAAATCTGTTTTCTTGTTTTGTATGTAGATGACATTTTGTTAGCAACTAATGATAAGGGTTTGCTGCATGAGATGAAACAATTTCTTTCTAAAAATTTCGATATGAAGGATATGGGTGAAGCATCTTATGTCATTGGCATTAAGATCCATACAGACAGATTTCGAGGAATCTTAGGTCTGTCTCAGGAAACCTATATTAATAAAGTTTTAGAAAGATTTCGTATGAATGATTGTTCACCAAGTGTAGCTCCCATTGTGAAGAGTGATAGGTTCAATTTGAACCAATGCCCGAAGAATGACCTTGAAAGGGAACAAATGAAGAACATTCTATATGCTTTTGCTATCGGAAGCCTAATGTATGCTCAGGTCTGCACAAGACCTAACATTACATTTGCTGTAGGAATGTTGGGATGATATCAGAGTGATCCAGATTTAGACCACTGGAGAGTTACAAAGAAAGTAATGAGGTACATTCAAGGAACCAGAGAGTACATGTTTATGTATAAACGGACAGACAATCTGGAAGTAATTGGCTACTCAGATTCTAACTTTACTAGCTGTATTGATTCATGCAAATGAACATCAGGATACATTTTCTTGATGGCCGATGGAGCTGTATCATGGAGGAGTGCCAAGCAGACTTTGACTGCCACTTTCACTATGGAAGCCGAGTTCGTCTCTTGTTTTGAGGCTACTTCACATGGTGTATGGCTCAAGAGTTCCATTTCTGGGCTTAGAATTATGGATTCTATCTCTAGACCATTGAGAATGTATTGCGACAATTCAGCTACTGTCTTTATGGCTAAGAACAACAAAAGTGAAAGTCGAAGTAAACACATTGATATTAAGTATTTAGCCATAAGGGAACGTGTTAAAGAAAATAAAGTGGTCATTGAGCACGTCAGCACTGAGCTAATGATCGTTGATCCTTTGACTACAGGCATGCCACCGTTGAAATTCAAGAATCATGTAGCAAATATGGGACTTGGTTCCATTATGTAATTTTTCATTGTATTGACAATGTTATTTTAATGAAATTTTTAATTATTCTGATGATTTTCTCATATTGATGTGCACCTTAATTTAATTTTGAGAAAATTCATCTGTGTTGGACCAAGAATAAACATAGGGTTTATTCATTAAGAAATTATTGCCACATAAATTATAATATTTAAGAAATAAATACATAGTAATACATGGAAGGTAATACTCGTCTTTAGAGGACTTACCGCCATGATTCATGTATTTATTGCTTAAATACAGATTATCGATTGGTTTAAAATGAGACATTAGATTAGAAGTGTGAACCAAGTAGGAGAATGTTGACCGTTTCTTACGGAAACAGTTCGTAGGAACGAGTCTCCAGCTCCCCTTCATTTTAGGAGCTCTTGAAGTGGTCCACTCTCAAATGTTCATCACGTTCGGAATTGCCCCATGATAAAACACGTGGGACACATAGCCACCAAAGCTTGATGGAAGCTTTGCCTATAAATACTATGGTTTGGTCCCCAGACTCAATCACTCAATCCCCTTCAGTCTTACACCATCTAAATAAAGTGAGTCGAGTTTAGAAGTGCCAAACATCAGAGAAGGCAGCATAATAGTGAGTACATCAATGGCTGGAGGTACGAATTTTCCTTGGGCTTTATTTTTTTATGATTCTGTATTAAGTGTTTATTCCGCATTATAGAATCATTATTATGCTAACATAGGTCCCCGAGTTCGATGGCGTAGGGTAGTCACTTGTTGGGGGGAAGTCACTTCTTCCCAAGTCCCTTCCTCGCCCTAATGGCAAGTTGGGACATGGACCTTCACTTATATGGACGAGTTTGTGGGGAGCAATGAAGTTGTTAAAAGAAGGCCTAAGGTGAAGAGTTGGAAGTGGGAGTAGCATAAGGATATGGTGGCAGAAATGGGTTCAAACACCCTCATCTTTCTGAGTTCAATCCCCTTGCTCAATACTGGATGAAGAAGCAAAAGTCAGTGAGTTGATTTCTGAAGGGAAATGGGATATCCAGTTGATAGAGAGAATCTTCAACCAAGAAGAAATGGATCAGATTTGCAGTATCCCAATAAGCAAATTGAATTCTGAGGATAAAATGATTTGGGGAGGTACAAAGAAAAGGCAGTTCTCTGTTAGCAGTGTATGTCAGATGGAAATGAACAGGAAAGAGGCAGTGAAGGGTGAAAGTTCAGAGGGTAGATAAAGGGATATTAAGTTCCAGGGAAGGTAAAAAATTTTATGCGGAGAGCTGCAAAGGAGTTATTAGATACAAGAGATAACTTGTCTTTGAGGAAAATAACAGAAAGCTCAAAATGCCCAACTTGCAAGAATGAAGATGAATCAGTGATGCATGCAATTTGATTCTGTCGAATAGCAGCAGATGTATGGTCAGAATCAATAAATGTCATACAGAAGTGGAGTTCAAATGAAGCTGATTTATTAGCTTTATGGGATAGATTGGTGGAGAAGGTAAGCAGGGAAGTTTTAGAGGAGATAACTATGGTTATGAGGAGCATCTGGTTAAGAAGGAATAAGTTCATATTTGATAGAATTTTTAAAATTCCAAGTCAAGTGATAAAAGCAGCTAGAGTTGAGTCAAGAGTATTCCAACGGGTTCAACAAAATGCAAGGCAAATCTCACTACCAAGAGCAGAAAGGGGGGCTATTCTGTGGAGCAGACCAAGAGAGTCCTATGTCAAAGTAAATTGGGATGTAACTGTGTCTAAAAAATAAAGAAACGTGGGGCTCGGGGTGGTTATTAGAGATGAGGAAGGGGAAATACTGGTTGCTATTGGAGAACAAGAAAGAATTATGACAGATCCTACAATAGCTGAAAGTCTGGCACTATGGAAAGCTATGGAAGTGTATAGAGATCTCAATTTCAATAGAGTTTTGTTTGAAAGTGATGCTCAAGCCATAGTGAATGCTGTCAATAAAGGGGAAGAGGATTTTTCCACTTATGGTAGGGTCGTTGAAGTTGCAAAGAAGTTGTTAAAGGCCATAGAGAATTGGAGTGTTAACTTTGTATGTAGGGAAGCAAATGAGGCAGTTGTTTTAGCACAAGGAGCTTTACTTGTACATTCTGAAATAGTTTGGATAGAAGAGAATCCAAGTTATATAAGGAGGGTCATTAATACGGAGAAATATTGTAATGAGGTTATAGTGCAACGAATGAATACAGAGGAATTATTTTAAAAAAAAGAAAAAAAGAAAAAAAAAAGGGAACCAGTTCTATTAACAAATATAAAACTTGCAACCATCAAATTATTTCAATTCCGAAAAAAAAGTGCTCTTCGAAGTTTTAAAAGGAAACTATATTTTATATAAGAAGAAGTCTTAGGTGTACAAAGAATCTTATATATAATAAAGTTTACAAAGTATTAGCGTAGCATAAGTCGATCTGTCAAATTGTAAATTCGCACATTAAATTGTAATTTAGATTTGACCTATTACTTTAAATCATGTGAATTTGTAATTTTCTTTTAATATGTAAGATTTGTAAGTAGATAAAACATTTCTAGTATATCAAGGACAAAGACCTTGAAACTTAGAAACGTTCATGTCAGGAAAATGAAGAAACTTGTCTAAAATTTATTGAATATGTGTAAGAGATCATATAAAAAGATAGGAGCCAGGTTGGACCAGACATCACTACAACAATTTTGAACTTTTGGGATGATTTTTCTTTGGAACGAAATTAAAATCGTCTCGAAATGTAAGATTTAAGGACGAAATTTTGAGTTTGTCCCAAAAAAATTCTAAAAATACTAACTGTTCAAATGATCATCAAACGTTCGAACATATAAACATCGGACACAACCGTTCAAACATCTCAAGTTAGAGTTCGAACGATAGACAAACATTGCGAATAGGCAACCCACTCTTTCCTACGCAAACATGCCATGGCTCTGTTGTAGAATTTTAAATCTCTTTATAGTAAACCTCATGCTCAACTCCAGGATCACCTTAGTTGGAAGCCTCCATCTCCTGGTATTCTTAAGCTCAATACAGATGGAGTTATGTTTTCAGGTCTTCAAAATGCAGGAGTGGGGGCTATTTTACGTGATTCTACAAGGAAGATGGTGATGGCAGCTCCTAAAGTTGAACAAGTGATGGATGATCTTGAAGCAGTGGAACTAATGGCTGTTTTCAGAGGGCTTCAATTGTGCTCCACCATGGGGATCTCTCATATTCAAGTTGAATCGGATTACTTACTTTAATCCAAGCATTGCAGCAAAATAACATGATGAATTCTATGCTGGGGAATCTTTTTACTGAAGTGCAACGTTTACTTAGGTGTTTTGTTAGTTGTTCTTTTTCTCATTTGTTTAGGGAGGGTAATGGAGCAGCTCATAAGTTTGCTCGTAAAGCTTAGTGTGTTGAGAATATTGAGATGTGGTGGGATATTATTCCAGACTTTCTTTCTCAAGCCTTATGGCTTGATAAATGTCTGTAATTTTTTGGTATCTAATGAAGATGTTTGTTTCTATCAAAAAAAAAAAAAAAATTTAATGAGAAAAGGACTATAATCACCTCTTAATTGGATGTTTAGAGAATGAGATGAGATATGAATTTTATAAATAATAGTAAGATAATTTATAAATAGTAATAAAATAGTTTAAGGTAAATATTTATTAAGTTTCGGGAAGGAAACATTCTAAACAGCAGCCGGTGTTATTTTGTACACCACACACCCATTTAATTTTGTCCATGTCACAGTTCAGCTGATCTAGAACACTAACAGAACCACAAGACCGGTCATTTTTCTCCATACATCTCTCCTCCCTCCGATCCTCTCCCATCTCTGCTTCAACGAGCTCACCACTGCCGCACCCTCTCTTTCCTACTCCACCGCCTACACAGCCTAACCCGGTCCCTACACTCTCTTCACTCCCTCCGAATAATCCTGCATCTCTTGCTCCATTCCCAGCCACCTCCAAAAACACATTGCTCCTAGTTTTGCTTTCAGTACCAGGATTGAGACGTTGAGCCCATGCCAATGCATCACCATCACTTCTGAAAGGTTCAAGAACGGTTTCTACACCATGTTTGTTTCTCTCAGTTTTGTTTGGTTGCTGAGAAAAACTGAGAGAAACAGTATACTACACGGTTTCTTGTTTAGCTGCTTAGAAATTGAGAAAAAATTAAATGCTGGTATTAGTTTCTTATATTTTCTCAGTAGTATCAGGTAAAGTTCAATGTTAATTATTTGTGAAAAGCCATGCTGTGAAAAGCCCAACTGTTTCTATATAGACTGTTGTTTGGTTTATATGAAAAATTGAGAGAAAGTGTACTGCACGGTTTCTCGTGCACCAGGCGGACCAGACATGGGGAGAAGATTTTTCCATGCGTTTTGCATTAAAAAGAAGAAGAAGAAGAAGAAGAAGAAGAAGAAGAAGAAAAAGGCATGCTGATAAATCTGTATGGGTGTGCTGTGTAGCGGCTGCCGTATAGACTTGCCCTGAGAGAAGTGGGAAAAAAATAAAATAAAATAAAAAATATTATAAAATTAAAATATTATTAGAATATAATTTTTTAAATTTAAATTTAAAAAAATTATAATTCATTATCTTAAAAGTATTTGTGTTTAAATAATATTTAAAAAATAAATGAGATATGATAAGGTAGGATGAGATAAAAATTAATGTTTCCAAACATCCCCTATTTGTCATGTCCACAGAAAAATAAAAATACCCTTAATATGTGTTGATTTTAAAGATAATTTTTAAAATTTGAATATTTCAAATTAAATATTATTATTTAAATTATATGAATGATGTTTTACACAACGATTTAATAATAGAAAAACGTTTAAAACATTTATATTTATTATAATTGTCCGATTATTACCTAACTTTGTTTGTGCATGGGCTAGAGCGGCCATGATCTCTATTGTCTGACGTCAATAGATCAGAATAGAGATAGAAAAAGAAAAATAACAAAAATCATCACGTAGAACGATCGAGAATGCTGCCAAATTATTGCGCGTTTCATGGTAAGGATAATTTTCTTAATTGCAACCTAATCCAGACTAACATATTATATGCATTAATGCATGTCTCTTGTCGTACTACTCATGTATGTAGTTTTGTTAGTCCAGATGAGTTGTGACAAATAATATTTTGTGATTTTCATTAAGATGAGTTTAATTTTTTTAGATTGAAATGTATGAAATAGGTTGAGATGAGTTTAACTTTTTTATCTATGGAAAGATGAAAAAGTAGTGGGTCCCATTAGGCCTCGTTCAGAACTTGGACTGAATTGAGATCAACTGAACTGAGTTAATTAGTTTAATCTAATTTTAAACTGAGTCTAACATCCAACTCTCATGTTTTCAGTATAGTTGTAACACGTTTAAACAAGATCAATACTAAACTTTGGTCCTAGGCTCTTAGTTAGGTTTTCTGTTACATGCATCATGTATTGCGTATTTGACCAGTGAAATTTTCATACCGATGATTGCCACTTTCTAATATGCTCAACCCTATCGTGATTAATTTATATTCATGAGTTAAATTGGGTCGGGTCGTATATATCATGTCACTTTCATGACTCTTTTAATAAATAGATCATGTTCGAGTAATTCAAAGACATTGATCTATTTGTAACCCATCTCGGTTTATTTAATCATGAGAAGAAGTATGTACTTGATCTAACCCAAATACTTTGATATAACTTGCTAAACATAATTTCAAATTTTCTAAATACCAATTGGTGATAATCTATAGCTAGCTAGCTAGCCATTGTGGATGTACATAAGTTAATCTTAGAGATGAAATTGTTTGACATATAGGGAGTAAATTGTGGATTTTTTATAGTTTAGGAGGTGTAGTTTGAAAAGAAAAAAAGATGTGACCGGAATTCAATATTACAAAATGAACTTAATTCCCATTATATTTAGTACTTATGGATCAATACGTAGTTGTTGATCACATCTTCAATAAACATTAGGTCTCGTTTGGATATTGAGATGAGTTAAGTTTTTTATGAATAATAGTGTGTTGAAATTGTAGAGTGAGTTTTGTGGAGCCCACCTAAGATAGGTTCAGATATATTTAGATGTTAAGATGAATTTAAATGTATTTACGAGAAATTAAAAAAAGTTGTGAGTCTTACATATAACGAGGTTTTGAATTGATATTAGTTTAGTGATTTAAAAATTGGATGTCTGATGAAGACTCTTTGTATTAAGGATTGATGTTATTTAAACTCTTGGTACTAGGAGCTGCCTACCTAATTAAATAACATAAAATTATTGTGCATTTCTCACTGTAAATGTCTCGTAGCTCTAATATTTATAATCCAAATTGTCATGATATGGTCGACTTTTTTTTTTTTATTACCTTATATATCCTGACGATCGAAGTACATATTAAATTTTAATGCATGTGATGTCTTGTCCTTTAGTTTTGTTAGTCCTAGGTAACTTCAAGCATGAGATCTATCTTTTGTGAGTTGACGATGTCAACGTACGAATTAATGGTCTACATGAAGCAAAACATGGGAAATTTCATCTACCTAGATTGCGATTTCCACATCTTTTTTTTTTTTTTTTTTTTTTTTTTTAAAAACAATTACTTATTACAGTTACCCCTAACTTCCAAAAGTCTTCAATTACATGCACCCTACATTTCCAAAAATTTTATTGCTGAAATTTAATAAAAACTACTAAAAAACTATAAAAATATAAATTAATAATAAAATTATTGGATTTCCAAGTAGTGGGGTCCATCTTGTAATGTCGATCCCATTTTTCTTTTTTAAAATGGATGTAAATCTCTTATTTATATCCTCCAATAAAATCATGATAATTAACGCCAAATGATTCACACATCTATGATCTATCGAATCAATTTCATCAATAAAATAAAATAATAAAACCATCGATAATGCTGCCAAATTGTCATATATACATATATTGGGTTTTGTGTAGCCTCTTCCAGACTAACATGCATATCTCTTGTCGTTTAGTTTTGTTAGTACTCATAGGTTTCATGATCTATCTTTTGCATTGAATTTAAGAAGGCTGTATTCGGCTATTATTTTAGATTACTTTGTTATAATTTATAAACAATTATTATTATTTACAAACAGTAAATTATTATTTATAAACTATTTATTATTATTTCAATATTATTCATAAATAATCTGAAATATTTTTAACATCTAAACGTACTCTAAGTGGGCGGCTACTTGTGAAGATAGGATCAGGAATATTCGTTGAATAAGTCAACAACTAATCTGCATCCATGAGCTGTAAAATAAGGGAAATTGCATTTTGTAATATAAGTTATTTTATTCTTAAATTGGTATGTAAAACATATCACTTAAATAATAATATTAATTTAATTTGTAAGATTTAAATTTTAAAATTTATCTTTCAAATCATATTATGTCATGATGTAAATTATAATTATATATATATATATACTACAAGAAAAATAGATTTTTGTGACCAATTTATTGCAACTAAAAAATTATTTACAATTAATTTTAATTATAAATAATCATTTTGTTGAAATTAACTCGTCACAAATAAGCAGATTTCTTGTAGGTACTCTTCATTAAATATAATGCTCTACACACTGACTTGATAATAGAATTTTTCCTAAAGTATTGGGTTCCACATTTATTTTTTCAAATTGCATCCTAAACTATCGATCATAGACATTTCCAAAACTTTCATCAATGAAATTAAATATTTAATAACAAAACACCACGTGATCATCATGCAGGCCATCCAGGGGTACTAATTGGCCCCTTTTACTTGTTAATTTTTCCTTTTCTCAATTTTTTATTTCTTTAATTTTAATTTTCTTATTAGACATTAATATCACAGGTTCCAAATAATTAAACGTACCGATCGATCGATGTAGTTTTCATCTTTGTAGGGACTGACATTTACACATTTAGTCAATAAGAAATGTTATGTTAAAAAAATGTGATATTTCTAGGTGAAGACGTCGTGAGCTAGCGCAACCAATTTTATGAAGATGACCCCAGTGCCAAAAAGACGAAGAGTTGAAAAATAGGGCAAGAGAAAATATACAAAGTCGTTCACCAGAAAAAGTTTTGCATTCATCATTCTTGTACGTACATCAGTACTGTTATATACATATATATATAAATGTATATGTATATGTATGTATGTATTATATATCACTACAATAAAAACGGCTTTTTCGGATCAATATATCGCAACCAAAAGACTATTTACAACTAAAATTGATTGCGAAATATCTTTTAGTCACGATAAATTAGTCCGAAAAGGTCGTTTTTGTTGTAGTGTATAGGGGTACTGTAGAAGTGGAGAAAATAGGAATATTAATTCCCCGCTTATTATCTAGATTTTTTTTCATTGTTTTTGTAAGATGGAGTGATGGTCCGGTACTTTGCGAATTTAACAATGTTAAAAATACTTTAATTACTAAGTGATTATATAAAAATAAATTCACAAAATGACGTGACTTGATGTAATACGTCAAATTGAAAAATTATTTTTGTGAGAAAATAAATCTATTGGATCACATAAAACCATATTTTTTCCAACAATAAAAATACATAATTCTTTTGAATCGACACATAGTCATTGGACCACATTATAAGGGAATTACACAGTACCATATCATGTCGATTTCATTGAACATCATTGACCACTACCATTTGCTAGAGGTTCTTGATAATTTCTGCTATATGCAGCGGATATTTATTTTCATTCTTTCTTAAATTCTTTGTTTCTTTTTCCAAGATGATTTTTTTTTATTGATCAAAACTATTACATTTTTTATATTTATATCCTGCACATGTTCAGTTAAATAACAAATTAAGTAAAATAATTTATACAGTCATAAGGAATACAAATTCCCTTGAAAAAGCTCACTACAAGGAAAGTGACTTTTTCCAGCGATTATTTTCATTGGAAAAAGTCTTTATATCGCTGCCATTGATATTTTTCAGCGATTTAAAAATCGCTGCTTGTTCGCCGGTATTATCTCTCTGCTTCTGATCTACCCCAACGGAAGCCAATAATCGCCAGGAAAAGTTATCTTTTCTAGCGATTTTTTTTCGTCGAAAATTTCGAAAAAAACGCTGCAAATACACTTATGGTTTGCCTATTAAATCGTTGGGAAAATATTTTTCCGGCGATTTTTTACCGTCACTAAAAGTATTAAAATCGCCGCAAATAAACCTTTCCGGCATTAGGTGTACATCGCTGCAAATGGCCAATTTGTTTCAAAAGCTCTATTGCGGCGATTATAAAATCGCTGTAATTGATTTTTCTCAGCGGTTATTGAATCGCTACAACTGAGTTTTCAGTTTTGAATATCGAAATCTAGCGATTTATGAATCGCTGCTTTTGATATATTCTCAACGATTTAAGATTGCCGGAATTGCATATTAAAAACCGAAAACTCAATTGCAGCGATTATAAAATCGCTGGAAATGTACATTTCCCAGCGATTTTGAATTATGGTCGCAATTACTCATTTGCAGCGGGTATTTTTGGCTGGAAAATTTTTTTTCCGGCGATATATAATCGCTGCAAATAAGTTTATGCCCCAAAATTATTTCCGGCGAACTTTACTCGCCGGAAATAGTGTTCCAGAAAATTTAAAAAAAAAAATAGCACAAAACAGAATATAGGAAAAATATACTACACATCCAAGTGCTAATATCAATTAAGAAATCAGATCGTACAGGTTAGATACATTTGTACAACAAACTTGGCAAGTGGCTCTACAATTCAACACGTTAAGGTTGCCATTGCTCACACAGTTATAAGAATATGGAAGCTTTATTTTCCCATCATTGGTAAGGAGAATGTTAGTTGGCAAAGATTCCTTGGAAGATATACGACCAAAGGGATATAAAAACCACAGATGTTATCAAAAATCCAAGTCAATCAAACCTCTATAATCTCAAGTTAGAAAAAAATAAAAATAAAAAGCTTTTAAACAAATTATGGTGACACAGAAACAAGCCAATCCATGAGAAAGGGTTTTACAAGGGCCATATTAGGTTACATGAAACATAATGAATATTGAAATAATTTCATGTTATACTTCCATACTTGATGTTCTCTTTTCTCATGTCTCAAATAGTCAGCAGACGATGAAGCTGTAGTTTGTGTTGATTTACCGTCTGTCATCTTAGTTGCGAAACAATGAGACTCTACTTGTGATGGTCATTGTTGCGTTACTACATAAAAACTCCTGTTAATACTTCACGGAAATTTAGGGTAATGTAAGAATGATTGGAGAATAAGTTTTTACAAAACATTGAAATCAACATTGATACTACACTACAGTCCAATGCAGCAGCGCAGAACTAGAATTCTAGAAGAATATGTCAGCCTCTAAGGTCTACTTATTTTCTTTGGAAATGGTATCTATATTAATACCAAAAAACCAACAATGATAAAAAATATTTCTTTTGTGATAATGTAATTTCAAATGGCACTAAAAGTCTACAACTATACATGCATATATATATATATGTAACATCTACCAAAATAGAAATTACTCATTGCCCATAATGTGAAATGTAAATTTCACCTTCTCGAGGTCTTTTGCATTCCAAAGCCTAAAAGAAATATGAGCTATTTTTTTTATAAGCGAAATATGAAATCCTTTTGTTGGAAAAAAGCAACATGATTTAGAGTCACTAGTAAAATGATATGTAAGTTTGTGCCATGATGTTTATCTTGGTTCTGAGCTACTTTTTTTTATCTTGCATAATGCAATTTGAATTTGACAACAGATCGTGATTTATCTATTAACTTTAAGCTAGTTTACCACATCTTAGCCATGCCTGCTGATTTTTATGGGTTAATATTTAGGATACTTGATGTGCTTTTTTGAAGAAAACCTTGATGAAGCCACACTGGTGGAACTTCAAGATTTTGCATTTGCTGTAAGTAAATGCTTCATTTAAATCAAATGAATACCCTATGCTTCATTCATTTCTTCAAGGTATAATAATTTCATGTTATACTTCCATACTTGCCACTAAGTCAAGCCATTTAAACTCCACATTCCAAGCATTATAAAGAAATTCATAAACATGTTTAATAACATACTTGTTGCCCAATAACGGTCTATTGAGTTTTCTACATTAAAGATGGGTCATAACCATGGATTAAGAATGTATAGATGATAGAAAATTGCTAGGAATTGAAGGAACAAAGAGTCAAAATCTAGAAATTTCACCAAAATAGATTTTGGATAGCTTTTAGTAACCTTGTTGGAACCAAGAAGTGTGGAAAGCTAGGGCTTACTTGATGGTTGGTTTTGCCCTTGTTTTTCTGTAGTTTATNAAAAATCTGAAAGGGATACAAAGAATGTGATACCTTTTGACATGTGTCTCAGTGAAACTCCTCCTTGTTAAGTGCCTTGTGGAAGTACAAGTAACCTCCAAAAAGTTCATCTGATCCTTCTCCAAGTGCATCTATGCCTTCCTGCTATGCCAAAGAGAAATTAAGGCACTTAAGTCGCTAATTGGTTGGATGCACCTAATAGATCCAAATCCTCTCCAGAGAAAAACACAAGTGATTACCTGAACAGTGAAGTGAAACTCATGATGACGAGTTCCAAGATAATCTGCCATCTCCCTGGCAGCTTTCAGATATGGAGAACCTTGAATATCAGAATAGGCAAAAGTGAAAGAGATCATCATATATGTACTCTTTAGTGCATGCATGTTTACCATTAATTCTAGAACCAGAAAAGAAAAACAACAACAACATTTGTTTTAGTATTAATACAAGAAATTTGTAGTATCATTGATCGATGATCTTAAAATGCCTGAAAAGATGCAAGGAAAGAATATTGAGTACCCATATATAGATCAAAATAAATCCAAGGAAGCCGTTGTTTACAGGTTTTAAATCACCTATATATAATTAACCACCGATAACTAATCGGTTTCAAAAATAATTAAGAACATGGATGGTAGCTAGCTAGGGACATTGGAGTACAAAACTAATTTTTAAAGCAAAAGTTTCTGCGACTGTAAATTGGTACCATGATCCAATTTACAAGAGAAAGTAAACATAGCAACCACCGTGAGATCTTAGAGCCCCCACGCCCCAAGTAGCTAGGCTATAGCCACTTTGGGATAGCCTTTAGAAGTGCTATCGCTATTTAATATAAGCATATATGCCAAAGTCATGTGGAGGATTTCATTTGAAAATGTTTTGTCTTATATTTTCATTATTTAAAATATAACTTATCAACTTAAATTGATTGAAGTTGAAGATTGATGCAATTGGAGTCAAATGAAGAGGCTTGATGTTCACATGAGTTTAATCACGAAATATATCTAAAAACATGATTCCCTTTTTTCTATGTTCTTTCTTATCTCTAGCTAAACCATAACTTGAATTATTTTCCACGTGTACGTTTGGGTAGTGAGAATTCATACATATCCAAGGATTAAGAACCAGCAGCTTGCTTAACTCTGACAATTTTTCATCCAACAACTAGCAGATTTTTATTGCTGGCTTAACTGCATCTAGAGAAATGGCATGCATGTGTGGTGCACTACAAGAAAATCAGTCCCAATCCAAACCCCATGCATACTTCTCATTTATGTGTGTGTGTGTGTATAACAACTTGAATATCTCACAATTAGATACTTGTAACAATGGTGTAAATTGTAACCAAAGAAGCCTTATTATTATTATTTTTTGATATCTCATAAAATTTTATTCAAAGAAATAGGTATAAGCCCAAGTGCACACGACATATACAAAGCAAACACCTACAACTTCCAAAAACAAAAAATGAAACAACCAGCATAAAGCTAAAATAGATGCAGGAAATTATCCAGTAATATTGTCAAAGACACAACTAGACATAAAGGAATCTCGTGGCCGGGCATCATCAAAACCCTTCATGAATATTATTATGTATCAGAGAACCCAGTAGAGCAGTACGTGCATAGTACAGAAAAATACAAATAAACTACTATTAATTACAGCTAGCAGAGACCAAGGAGAGGCCTGGAGCTGCAAGGAAGGGGGAGAGGCTTGGGAGAATGATTTTACACCAGCAGAGAAAGGTGGAGATTCCGAGTGTGAAAATAGCTGGTTTCCAATTAGTGTTACTGCATGGGTCTCCAAACTTTAAAGTGAGACATTGGGGGAAAAAAACTCAAAACCACTCCAATTTGATTGATCAACTATGGCTGTCTTTTTAGAGGAACCAAATAACCACTCAAAACCGCAATCGCCGCAATAATATATATGTAAATAAATATGAATTCAAATGAGCAAATATTGAATAAACAGTTCTAAGAAAGAAATTATAATCACTTTGAAACCAGCCCACCAATCAAAGAGCCATACAAGCTCCAACCACAGCAATTCTGCAACTACTCTGTTGGTCCTATACATATTTTTTGATATCGGACGAACAAGTGAAGAAATGTACATATATGCATGAATGCTAACACAGTAGTACTACAACAGGTGCGGAAATTTTAGGAATAGTAGTTAATTTGTTCAAGCATACCCGCTATATATAGCTCATGATATACTCATAATTCCTTCTTCAAGAAACTCATTTAAGATAGTTTTTTTGTGACCTCTAAATTATACTTCAACTTACAACGTTATCATTTAATTCTCAAGGGACTATCGTATTTATATATATATATAACCATATATGAACAAACCATATAAGGGACTATCATATATATATTCTCAACGTTATCATTTAGTACTACTGGTTCAGCTTAATGGACCACTATTTAGTTGTCAAATCCTGTTTCATGGTGCTCGGTGCATGTCATTAGATCAACGAGGGCCAACCCACTAGCAAAAATAAGGGTCAAATTCATAATTCACCAATTACATCACACAAACTGTTAATAAATACTATATAATCAGCTTTTATTTTCCTTGGGGGGGCTTTTACAGAAACATATATACCATTATACTAATTAGAGGGCTAATTAACAATAAACACATGCATGTTTGGACAAAAAGTATTAGGAAATTAAACATGCACACAGTCTTAGTATACTTAGCTTATGTGCCCTCTGTTTCATTACAGCAACCGTAGCCATTCATCCGGCCCATTAGTTCCTAGTACAACAGCAACACAAATAATTCACATTACAGCCGTAACCTTCCATTCCCACCATCTTCACAACAAATATTACAGAAGAGTTACAAGAGAACTCTAACACAATTGCAAAGTAAAATCTCCTCAAACTCAAAAAAAAAAAAAAAAAACCATCCAAAAGCAAACAAAACCCTAAATTAGCTGCCAGTATAACACCAACATCCTTCACACAAAAATTGAAACCAAATCCTAACTTCATGTTGATAACCCAGATCCATTAAAGTAACAATCCAGTTATAATCACCTCCATCACAAAGCACCTCACAACTCTAAGCCACCAACACAGACAACAAAAACACAATAATCTTGTTTATTACGCACTCTTGCAGCACAAAATAGAGAGATGAGAGAGAGAGAGAGAGAGAGAGAGACGGTGGGGGAGAGATGACCTACCGACGAGGACGAAGCGCATGGTGGAGCAGGACCGAGGAGGCGTAGAGGTCGCGGAGCAGAACAACTCCAGCCTGTCGGCGTTGTGTACTCACACTGAGACTTTAGAGAGAGAAATAGAGAGAGGGAAATAGGGAAGATCGTGAGCGAGAGAGAGAGAGAGCGGAGAGGAAGACAGAGAAAGGAAGCCAGCAGTCCCCCTGGGTGTGGGGTTGCGAAATAGGGGGGAAATAAGAGAGGGAGATATCGGGCGGGAGGGAAAAATGAGAGAGATCGCGCAAACCCTAGTATTTAATTTGAAAATCATCTTTCATGGCAATTTTATTTCGACGTAAAATACCTTTTCCTTTTCTGCAGCGATTTTAAAGTTAAACAATNTGATTTAGACCTTGCATCGAGTTTGGCTTCAGAGGCGGCAAAGAGAAATGCCCATTTGGTGCAAAGAGAGGAGGCCATGAAGAAGAGCAAAGAGCTTCTATTCACATAGCTGTGCCAGTACCTTGCTCTGAAAGGAGATGAGATCAGGAAGAAGTGGAGAAAGATGAACAAAGAGGACAAATGGGTTTTGGTTAAAGGGTTTATTTCAGAGTGGAGCGAGAGTTTCCATCCCTTGTCTGCAAGGTCTGTGAAGGAGATGGTCGAGGAATATTTGCAAGAAGAGAGCCCATCAGCAAAATTTTCTCCTTCATCGTTATTTCCTGGATTGAGGAGGATGATGGGGTTTTCCCAAAACAAGTGAAGAAAGGGGGAGAAAAGCAGCGAATTTGCATGTGGGGGTGGAATTACCACTACCACTACCAGATTTGATAACTCTTCGCATGTCAACCGAAAGCGCACCGTTTTAATAATTCCATGCGAAACTACGGGTACGTGCCGGGTACCCCTCCCGGGTACAATTAGCATTTTTGTATTGCGAATGAGAGATGAAAACGAAGGAGCAAACCCTAACTATATATATATATATATTATCACTTATAACATGAAGACTTGATGAAGTTACTGCTCATCATCATCAGCATCTAGGAGTATTAATAGGGTATCGATCTATACAAATTAAAATTAACCCATATTTATATATAGATATGTATCGAAGAAATTAATATTATTTTTGTAATAATTTGTTTTTGTTTTCATCTGTACGTTGACGTGAAACAGCAGGAGATAGCTTGCTAGCTAGAGATTCTCTCCACAAAGAGGTTAGGTGATAATCGGATAACATAATTATTAATCTACAATATCTATTGAACGTTTTATTGAATTAATTACTATATATATAGATATAATATGAGAGACGTATGAGTTTGTTCATAGATATAGTTGACCCTTAACTTTCTGGCAGTGACAGCAAGGTAACTAATGCAAGAAAGACTAGTTTATTTTATTTATTAATTTTTTTTTTCTATAGATCACACGACAAATTAAACGTGTTAATTAAGGTACGTACGTACTTTTTCTCTTGAAAAATTTTTCTGAGGAAGGTAAGAAACTAGAAGCATAGACTAATTTGCTTATAAATAGAGGCATTCAGTCACTGCAAAAAATGCATAATATCAAAGATCCACAGTAGTACTACTCGCTTGTTTTACATATATATTTAGGCAACTGATCTAGTACTTCTACCAAAAGTTTGAAGTAAGAATCCTTTTGATCTTAGCTAGCTAGCTTCTCTGCATGTGTATATATATATATATATGTATATATTGTTGCTAAAATTTTATCTTTGATTGCCAAATATATCTTTCTCTTTTAAACTTCGACGAGTGGATTTTTTCTTGGAAATAATTATTTGATCCCGGCAAGTTTTATATTTTTGGGAAGAGTAGTGTTATTTGAAGGTCTTTCTTTACATCACACACCACCATCCAAGTGACATAAGTACTGGTTCCTTGAAGCTATATATCCATTTTGAGTCGTAAAAATTTATTTAAAATATCCATTACCATTTTTTTAGACGTTTCAGTAGTGTATTTTTACGTTACATTTTCTGATCAACTTGCAGAAGAATCATCAAATATGGCTAGTCTTTCTTCGGAGGAAACAGTTGAAGGAGTAAAGAGGTACAAAACACAGAAAAATCGTAATTAATGTCATCCAAATTAAGTTCGGAACGGCCACTCAGGATGTAAAGAAACACAACGTTCTCCATCCTAGCTATCTATTTACTTGCAACCTTTTTCACGAGAGAGAGAGAAAGGGGAGGAAGGGGGGAAAGAGTGCCATTGTTTTTGCATGGGATATTGATTAACTTTGGCTTATATTACTTGGCTTCATGCAGTGAGAAGGTGGAAGATCACTCGGAAAATGATCAGGAGAAGTACTCTGCAAAACTTGATCAGAAAGTGACAGCGGAATTGCCATTGGCAGATCTGATTCTTTCCAGCTTTGACCCAGTTCAAGCCATTATAGAAGGGTTTAAATGCTTCAAGCAGAATGAATTTGAGTATGCATAACAGTACCATGCCAATACTTGTCATTAATTAATAGCATGCTTGGCTTAGATTTTTCTGTACAAAATTAAAAAACCAGGACTTTGCATGCAGCTGGCTCATGTCAGCTCATGCATGCGCGCCATGACAAGAGATGCAATTATTTATAACGAGTTATTTGCAGTAAAAATGCACTCATTTTATAACAGGCTAGAATTAAGCATTTTCCTTGTCATGCTACCTAGCTATAGTCTGATATGAACTCGCAGGAAGGAAATTTCTTGAACCCATAATCAATTTGAAAACATATCTAAGAAAGCCAAAATCAACTCAATAGATAGAGAATTTAGACCTAATGAGAACTGTTGGGCACTTGCTAGACTCATACCAAGTGGATTGCACCAATCTTTGCATCGCCTCCTTCATCTTCTTGGCTCTTGAGCTTGTGATTGGCCCATCTGACTTGCAAACGATCTTAAGATTGGGCCCACCTTGGTTCTCATCAAGGTCCATCTTGGGCCCCATCATGGTCAATTCTTGTATATGAATTCACTTGATCCACTAACTCCAACTTGGAAACCTACCATTTCAAGTATATATTTTCATCTGTATGGTTTTCTTTGGCTGGATTTTAATTTGCAGCCCGAACAGACTTTGTTACGACGAACTTGCCAAAGGCCAGGAACCCAAGGTACTACTATTCATTTATATATATATATATACACACATATATTATCCAGTTAGGCTTCTTTGATCTATTAGCTAGGTTACTTAATTCCTGCTATATATTCTCATAAACAAGCTTAAAAATTACAATATTTACGAGTTAAGCAGCAAACTGATCAAGGATCTGAATTAATTTTCTGGTGTAGTTTTTGGTATTCGCATGCTCAGACTCTCGAGTGTCACCCTCTATTATCTTGAACTTCAAGCCTGGGGAAGCCTTCATGGTCAGCAACATTGCTAACTTGGTTCCTGTGTTTGATCAGGTTTCTCATTTATAATATCCCTAGCTTCCCTATCAATATCTCCAATCATCTCTCTCTCTCTCTCTCTCTCTCTCTCTCTCTCTCTCTC
>QEOT01007016.1:163032-218523 GCA_003123785.1 Pterocarya stenoptera
GGGGGGGGGGGGGGGGGGGGGAAGAGTGCCATTGTTTTTATATGGGATGATTAACTTCGGCTTATATTACTTGGCTGCATGCAGTGAGAAGGTGGAAGATCACTTGGAAAATGATCAGGAGAAACACTCTGCAAAACTTGAGAAACTGACAGCGGAATTGCCATTGGCAGATCTGATTCCTTCCAGCTTTGACCCAGTTCAAGCCATTATAGAAGGGTTTAAATACTTCAAGCAGAATGAATTTGAGTATGCATAACAGTACCATGCCAATACTTGTCATTAATATTTATGGCATGCTTTTATTTCTTTCTTCTAAAACCAAACTTGGCTTAGATTTTCTGTATAAAATTAGAAAAGCAGTTTGCATGCAGCTAGCCCAGCCCATGCAGTCTCATGCATGCTTGCGCGTCACTACAAGAAATACGATTATTTATTAGTTATTTGCGACCAGAATGTACTCATTTTAATAAAAGATAATCGTTTTCGTAACAAATAACTGGCTAGAAGTGTTTTTCTTGTCATGCTACCTATCTGCATTTCTTTTATATGAATTCTCTTGATCCACTAACTCCAACTTGGAAACCTACCATTTCAAGTATATATTTTCATCTTTTTGGTTTTCTTTGGCTGGATTTTAATTTGCAGCCCGAACAGACCTTGTTACGACGAACTTGCAAAAGACCAGGAACCCAAGGTACTACATATATAAAATATATAGAGAGAAATAATAGTTGCAGTCGTAAGTGCGCAAGCGTCGCACAATCATTTTGAAAAAAGTGAATACATACGGACTCACATGAAAAATATTTATTTTTTAATAATAGATACTACTCTTTTTCAAATTGACTACACGGCATTTGGTACTCCATGACTGCATGTAATATTACTAACATATGTATATATTATCTAGCTAGGCTTCTTCGATCTATTAGCTAGGTTATATATTCTCATAAACAAGCTTAAAAATTACAATATTTACGAGTTAAGCAGCAAACTCAAAGATCTGAATTAATTTTCTGGTGTAGTTTTTGGTATTCGCATGCTCAGACTCTCGAGTGTCCCCCTCTATTATCTTGAACTTCAAGCCTGGGGAAGCCTTCATGGTCCGCAACATTGCTAACTTGGTTCCTGTGTTTGATCAGGTTTCTCATTTATAATATCCCTAGCTTCCAATCATCTCTCTCTCTCTCCAACATATCTTAATTTTATTATTCGTGTTAACATTAATTAATTTACCTTTTTTTTTTTTAGCACAGCTAAAATACTCTGGAACTGGAGCTGCCATTGAATATGCGATATCGGTTCTTAAGGTGAAATATATATAGTCTATTTATCGGAATTTTCTTCTTGTGCTTCTGCATGGAGATTTTCCCTTTTTCTTTTCACCTTTTTTTTCTAGGAATATTTCAGTGTCTTACAAGAAAATTCATTCCAATATAGATACCAAATATCCTTGTCATTGGGCATAGTAGCTGCGGTGGGATAAAAAGGCTTATGTCCTATCCCGAGGATGATTCTGCTCCTTTGTAAGGCTTTCGATTCCCCCCGGAGTACTTAATTTCTTGTTCAAATCTGAAGTACTTTCTCTCGAGAAAATCAATCTAATGAAAGTGGAAAAAATTATAACCAACTTACTGAAATATTCATCCATCCGATCGATTAATATGTGCAGTGATTTCATTGACGAGTGGGTCAGAATTGGTTTACCTGCCAAGGAGAAGGTCAAGGCAATTTGGGGCAATTGTTCATTTTACGAACAATGTGAACAGTGTGAAAAGGTTGGCTTATCTTGAACATGCTAATTATTTATATTTAATCATTACTCAAAAACTCAACCAATTTATCAAAAACGTTGTCAGAAAGCAGATTTCAATTGCGTAATGTTAGATATAATTTTAGGGTGTGTATAGTACTCATTTTAAAAAAATGGGGTCCACAAGTAAAAACTAATTTTTTCATGTGAGTTTCAAATTTATTCACTTTTTTTTAAGAGAATGCAAGGGACTTGGAAAATACCTTAAAGGGGTGTTTAGAAATAATTTTTATCTCATCTCATTTCATTCTCAAACATCATTCAAAACACAAATACTTTCAAACTAATCATTACAACTTTTCCAAACTAATCATTATAACTTTTCCAAATTTTTAAACAAAAAACAATCAACTTTTTCAAACCCTAAAATAAAAATAATATTAAAAAATTATCTTCTAACAATATTTTAACTTTATAATATTTTTTATTCAATATTTTCTCCCTCATTTCCCAAAATTTAATAAATACTTAACTCAAATTTTTTCACTATTATTTACAAATTGTCTTATTATTATTCACAAAATTTTCATCTCATCTCATTCCCTGAGCATTTCCTAAGACTTGAAATATCTTTTTCCATTTAATTATATGGTTAAAAAACTCATGATCCTTCCTAATCCATATATGCATGTTTCAATTATATCATGTATAAATGCAGGAGGCAGTGAAGTTGTCCCTGACTAACTTATTGACATATCCATATGTCCGAAAGGCGATTGCAAACAATGCACTCAAGTTGATGGGTGGATACTATGATTTTGTTGATGGAAAATTTGAGGTTGTGCTGTTCGAGACTCACTTTTCACCTCCCATCCCAGCCATCTGAGTGATCTCCAAGCTTTTAGTCATGTTATCTCTTATTGTTAATATTGTCCACTAAATAGTTAAGCAGAGGCGGGACCCCTTTGCAAACAATAAAGTACTGTATGCATTTTGTTTCTGTAAGCTTTAAGATGATGATGATGATTTGGTTGTTTCAGACATGCTTTTCAAACTCCCATATTCTCCCATCATCCCCATATGGGTACTCTCAAGTACTTATAGTCTCAAGCTTTTTAAATTTTATCTGCTGCATTTGTCTTTATGTACAATTTTATCCACCAAATAAGGCAGACTAGTTCTCTTCAATGCACCTAATAACACTTCAATATATAATTTCTCTGCTTGATATTACATATAGAGAAAAAGGCCTACAAAGATCATTCCAAATCTTATGGCTTATTTTAATCTAAGAGTAATGATCATACATGTACAACTAGGGCTGCACAGCGGCCTGTCCAATCAAATTTGGGCCCAACCCGACCCGATTCGTAGAGAAGACGTACGGTGGAATCACGACTTGGCCCAACCCGTAAATGTCGGATCGGGTTGAACCCATTCACCTTCCTTTTGATCATTTTCAATCTTTCACCCGTTCACCTTCATTTGCAGACCCATGCCCCTCTCTAAACTCAGCTCTCCCACATCGTCCATTCCTCTTCCTCTTCCTCTCTTCTGCAAACTCAGCCTTTCCCCTCCCAAACCCACCCTCCCTCTGCAGGTACATCTTGAGGGGCTCCACATAGTCCTTGAACGAACGAAAAGGTGCCCTTGATCAAACCCACGTAGTCCTCGAATGATCGAAAAGGTGCTCTTGATCACAATGCCCACCACAAATGAAAAGGTGCCCTCGATCAAACCCGTTACTTCTCCTTCTAAAACAAAAAGGAAAGGATCTGAAGGTGGGTCAATGAAAATCGAAATGGGGGTAGGGTTTCGGATCGGAGTGGGTCAGCTCACTCACTTCTATCTCTCTCTCTCTCTCAGTAAGTAGTCTTCTTCCTTCGTCTTTGAGACTGATCACTCTTAACTTTCCTTGAGACGCTTGGGATCTACGTGGGGGAGAAGAGAATCAGTTTCATCGGGTTCGACGGTTTCGATAAACACAACCAGCCTATTATATGTTGACTCGATGAACCCGTTTTTGTTCGGGTTGGGTGGATCGGTTAGTCAGACAAATTGGGCCTAAAGCCTTTTTTGCACAGCCCCATGTACAACCATGTTTTAAATTGAGATTACATTTTGATAAAATGATATTACTTTTATAAATTATTTTACAAAAATGTTCTTCATTTAAAACAAAGTTGTGTAAAGGATTTTATAAAAAAGGTTGTATAAGTATCATTTTCCTTAATTTAATCTAAGGTGGTACTTGTACTATGAGAACTACACGTTTAAATTACGAGAATTGATCATGTCACATAATATTAATATACGTAACTTTTAGGACCAATTTTTTAGAACATTAGCTAAATATATTAGACCCTATATACTCAAGAGTGTAGTTAACGAAGAAGCTTTAAGCATATGGGTTAGAGTTATTCTATTCTTAAGTCAGTACTGTGTAGAGTATATTATCCATATTATTTAAATGGTAAAATTTAATTTGTAAAGTTTAGATTTTAAAATTTATCTTTCAAATCAAATTATATTATATAAACACTTTACTAAGTGTGTGTTGTATAGGTCTTGGTATTGTGTTTTAATATTCTAAATAAAAAAAGAATAGCACGTTGAGATGAAAACTGAAATAAACATAAAATGTATAAAATAACATATGAATAAAATACCCAAGCATGAGGTTGTACGTGTCGTAAAGCAAACAGGTTACGTCGTATAGGGGCCAAGTAGTAGTAGTAGTGCTACAGCCTATATGTGCCCACTGCGGGAGAAGAGCCCATAAAACGTTGAAATAGGCCTTACATCTATCCTTTTACTTGAAAACCAAAAATGGTCCAATGAAACAAAAGTGGACAATAATGAATATATTTAGATATGGTTCCACTTATGTGACAACATTGTCACGATGGTAGTATAATCTTGGGATAAATGTTTATTCAAGTTCTGATCTATAAATTCATTTATTGATACCCATATAAATATTTTGGATAGTATAAATAGTAATAAATGACTTGCTTTATGTATTTATCTTTTTCTCATTTGATAAATCCTCAAGTCCAAGCATAACAATAAGATTCGAATCTTTCTCCATAATTTTGTGCTCACATGTAAAATTAGTTCAATCTATTTAATTAAATAGAATAGATCTCGATTTTTTATTTTTTTTTAAGTTTGCGTCTGCATGCACTTGAGTTGAGAATAAAATTATTAGCTTGAAGTGTTGCGTTCGAAATGCAAATTATGTCAAATCAAGTTCGAATTATATATATATAGGCCAATTTAAACTAGATTTATTTAAATAGTGAAATGTTTGGGTTTTTTTTTTTTAAACAGAGAATGCATTTTGGAATTTAAGCAAGGTTTTGGCTATCAACCAATATAAGGGATGAAATACAATGAGCAACACAATCAATATCTATAAATTCAATGTCCTCAAGTACAGCTTCTTTAGCTAGCTGATGAACAACTCCATTGAGCTCCCTCTTAACATGCTGGATTTTCCTAACAGAATCTAAATGTTGAAAATCTATTAGTAGTCAACTAAGCTTCACAATGTTGTTATACAATGATGAAACAACGTGAACAACCTGACTAGAATCACCTTCAAACAATAAAGAGCTTAAGCCAATTAAGTTCCTTGCAGAAGAAGCAGTAGCAAGCAACCCTCAAGCTTCAGCAAGTGGAGGGTCAACCTAGTAGGACATTGGCTTCATCAAACTTGCAAGAACAACACTAGTAGAATCTCTGAATTACCCCAATACTAATCTTGTTAGAAATTGTCTTGATAGCCACGTCCCAGTTAACTTTGATCCAATTAAGAGATGGAACTATCCAGTGTAAAGTTGTAGGTTGTGCAATTGGTCTAGATACACTTGAGTGATGCATAGCATCCATGAAATCCTCTTGTGCCTAAATTTCTTGTTGACAGACTAAGGATAGGGATAGACAGTTGCCCTCATGAATGAGAAAGTTCCTTCTAAACCAAAGCAACCGAGCCAAGATAGCAAAAAATACCATGTCGTGTTGTACCAAACTGTCACGCAGCTACTCAAATATATGACCCAACCTAGTTGCTATGATTGCATATTTCTAGAGTGAAATGAGCCTAATAACCATACGTGAAAATTAGGGTTGTCGTGACCAAACCTAATGACTTTTTTACCCTTTTTCTCTCTACGTGAGAATTAGGGTTGCTGTTGGTTTGCATAGCCCTAGGGTTCCAGCATGGTGAATCCAAGAGAGTTGTCATCTAATGCGGCGGCTCAATCGTTTGATGTGGATGGGAAGGAATATGGAGGCATTCTAAACCTGTGAAGTCTGTGGGTGGAGGTACTTTTCGGAGAGGCTATGCCGATATTGTGGTTGAGAGACCACAACCTTTACCAGCCTTGAATATTCCAGTTCATGAACCTAGATTTGTTGAGGAGGAGATGTTCCTAACGTTTTCTCAAGCTGAAATCTCAAAATCGGCAGAACTATTTCATTTTACGATTGTTCTAAAGTTTCAACGTCGTCGACCATCTCTTGATCATATTAGAGTATTTATCAAAAATAGATGGGGTCTAAAGTCCATGCCAGTGGTTGGGCAGTTACGGAATCCTTGAAATATACTAGTTAGACTAATAAATGATGATGATTTTGTGACTATTATGGCCAGAGGAAATTCAGATGTTGATGGAGTCCCTTACAACGTTTTCCACTGGACCCCACGATTTAATGAAGATGAAGAATCTCCTATGATCCCTGTATGGATCACGTTACTAGAGCTCCCACAGAACTATTTTCGGTATTCTATGTTAAAAGTTTTGGGGATGGATTCGGATGGTTCTTGAAATGTGATAATGCAACGTTGTGCGTTTCGAGACCGGATGCGGCAAAACTATGTGTGGAGATGGATGTTTCGGTGGCACTGAAATCCCATTTCTCGATTGGTCCGCCTGGGATCTAGAGCAATCATTATTAGGAAATTATTTTTGAACATGTTTCGGCATATTGCAATTGGTGCTGAAAACAAGGCCATGTGGAAAAACCAGTGTAAAGCTAAGGATAAGAGTGCCAGGAAGGGGAAATAGAAGGTGGCAGAGGAACAGGAAAGACCGGGGGTTGAGAAAAAGGTGTGAAAAATGGTGGGTGAGAAAAAAATAGAAGAGAAAGTTTTGACTACCATAGAGGTAGAGAAAGAAAAATCGAACGCAAGAAGGAAGGCTATTTTGGAACGTATTTGAAAACAAAATAATGCCGAATATGAAGATCAAATGGAGGTATTGTATGTTGATCCTAATGGCGTGTCACTTTCAAAGAATCAATTTATTCTAGATGATAATCCTATAGATGTTCTAGTGGGCCAATTGAATACGGATAGTGAGAAGGAAAAATATGCTGAAGGCTTTCGGGCTAGTGTAGTAGCACTGGGTTCTAATTTGTCTTGGTATGAGGAAACAGAGATTATGGATGATAATGCCATTGCTGAGGAGCTGTTATGAGAGTGTGGTTCACCTAGAAGTTCATTAAAACTAATTGATGAAACTCTTGAATGTGAATTATGTCGAAGTGATAACAGGAAGGTTACATTGGGTAATGGATGTTCAGATCATCTGATGTTGGCCCATTCATTGACTGATAATGATAATGAAGAAGAGATTGAACAATTGGCAGCTAAATGTATTATTCGGATAGTGAGATTGAAGTCTCGAAAAAGGAATTTCGAGGAGAAAAAATGAATAAGCCAATTGTTGTTCTTGAACGGACAGCATGTTCCAATAAACGTTATTAATTGATGAATATTTTGGTTTGGAACATCAAAGGGATTTGTTCGTCAAAGGCAAGGTTGCGGCGTGTTCTTAATAAATATCGTCCTTCGGTTGTTGCAGTGTTAGAACCATTTCTTTCGGTAAAAAAGTGTGCATGTTGGGCATGGTGGTCACATCTACCTAATTATTGTAATAATATGGAAGCGGGTGGTAAGGTTTGATTGTTCTAGGCATATGGAATTGATTTTCGGTTGCATTCGGTGATGGATCAAGCTGTATCTAGTTGGTTTTCTTATGGTAGTTCTTGGGTGTTTGCTTCTTTTATCTATGCCAGTTGCTTCCAAGAACAAAGGCGTCTTCTTTGAACCTATCTTATGAATATTGATGTTGGTGGTTTGCCGTGTTTCCTTGGAGGTGATTTTAATATTATTCGGTTTGCAGGAGAGAAAATTGGTGGCATTGCAGAGTTCCTTTGTGGAACCTGGTTTGCATCTTTTAACGTCTATTATTTCTGATGTTGATAATTGGTTGTTTTGCAGAGTTCCTCAAATGCTTGAAATTAAGGAGGCTTTATGGTCGATTCCACAAGATAGTAGTCTGGGACCGGATGGTTTTTTTGCAAGTTTCTTTCATCATGCTTGAGATATTATCAAAGATGACTTATTGAAGTTGGCTATTGAATTCTTTGAGGGAAAGCCGTTAACTACATTTTTTGGGGCTACCAATATTGTCTTGATTCCGAAAGTGGATGATCCAAGGAATTTCTCGCACTTTAGGCCTATCAGTTTATGTTCTGTTGTCTATAAAATCCTTTCCAAGGTTTTGGTGAATCGGTTGGAGCCTATCATGAATAAATTAATTTCTGAGGAGCAATCGGGGTTTCTAAAGGGGTGGAGTTATAACATTTATATTGCTCAAGAAATGATTCATAGTATGAACAAGAAAGTGAAAGGTGGTAACACCATGATTAAAATTGATATGGCAAAGGCCTATGATAGGATGAACTAGAGATTTTTTATGGAAGTGATGAAGTGTTTGGGCTTCTCGGATCATTGGAGGAGTCTAATCTTTAATTGTATTTCTTCCCCAATGTGTTCCTTTATGCTTAATGGGTCGATGAAGGGCTTTTTCAAACCCTCTCTTGACATTAGACAAGGTTATCCTCTTTCGCCATATTTTTTTCATTTTATCACAAGAACTTCTTTCTCGGATGATTAATGATGATCTTCAAAAGGAGAGAGTCAAGCCTTTTAATGCTAATGAAGGTACCTTGATTTCTCATTTGCTTTATGCTGATGATGTTTTGATTTTTGCAAATGGAGGTAAAAGATCTTTAGTGCAGATTATGAAGACATTACATGCTTATCAATCTATGTCGGGGCAATTGGTCAATCCGGATAAATCCTCTATTTTTTTTCTCTTTGAAATTCTCGCTTGTTCGAAAATTAGAGGTATTGAGGATAACGGGATTTATGGAGGGTAAATGGCCGTGTAATTATCTTGGTGTTCCATTGCATGTGGGGCGAATTACTATCAAATTATTTGACCATTTGTTGTTGAAGATCCAGAAAAATTGGCTAGTTGGAAGTGTCACATTTTATCTTTTGGAGGTAAAATTACGCTTTTCAAACATATTTTATCTAGCATGCCAATTCATGTTTTATCTGTTATGAATTTACCTAAGGGTGTGTTCAAAGCTCTCAAGAGTATTTTCCTAATTTTCTTTGGAGCTTGAATGAGGATAAAAAGAAAAGGAAATGGGTGTCATGGAAAAATATTTGCTTACCGGTTGAGGAAGGGGGATTGGGCATTCGGAATCTTGTCGATGTGCAAATGTCATTATTTATGAAATTTGCTTGGAAATTACTAGATGGTAAATCGTGTTAGGAAAAAAAATGTCTGACTAAATATGTGGGTGAGAAGCATCCATTGCTCCTTTCTAACTCTACAAGTTCAAGATTTTGGAAGGGTATTATGTCGTGATGCCGATTGTGATCAATAATTCAAGAATGTTGCTTAGAAGTGGTGAATGCAATTTTTGATTTGACAATTGGTTAGGGTATGCAGCCCTTGTGAATTCAGAAGATGTTAATGGAGATGAAAATTTATTGGTGGCTGGAATCCTAACTAATGCAGGGTGGGATGTCACTAAATTGCGTACGTTGGTGTCGGAAGAAATGGTTGAAAAAATTACTACTTTGTCAATTCAGGTTTCTAGGGGTACTGATGTGCATATTTGGCAACCCAGTCCGGATGGGAATTTCACTACTAAATCTACTTGGCATCTCATTAGAGCTCAATGGCTGGCTTCTTTGTGGAGAAAATGGCTTTGGCATAAATTTGTTTCCAAGAAACTGTCATTTCTTGGTTGATGTGTTCAAAAACAGGTACTACCAGTTGATGATATCCTTATTAAGCTGGGAATTTCTCTAGTCTCTAAGTGTCATTACTGTGTTTTACCACAGCAAGAATCTATTGATCATATTCTTTGTAGCGGTGACTTGGCTGTTACGGTGTGAAATTATTTTGCAGCTATTGTGGGGGTTTAGTTGCCTCAACTCTATAGATGGCAAGTAGTCATGAATGTTTGGTGGCTTCGTGCCTCGCCATCTTCTCGAGCAGGTTGTTGCCGTGGCATTTTGCCTATCACTATCTCTTGGGCATTATGGAGAGCGCGTTGTGATGATAGAATAGAAGGAAAAAAGCTGACTGAAGAGGTGTGGTGCGGTGGATTAAGCTGATGTTAATTGACATTTTTTCTGTGCATCAGAGGTTTGATAGATGGCGGCAAAATGATCTAAAAATTTTATAAGATTTAAATTGCCCCATTACTCAAGTCGTTAATAAAAATATAAGAGCTGTGGCTTGGATGAAACCGTGTAGAGGTACGTATAAACTTAATGTCAATGGTAGCTCGCTTGGAAATCCTGGCTTTAGGGATGGAAGAGGTGTGATTAGAGATCATGGTGGGCATTTAGTTGCGGGTTTTGCAACTCACTATGGGCAGGCTTCCAATAATGTGGCTGATGGAAGAGCTTTACTTGATGGGTTAAAATTGGTGCAACAATTGGATATTCGAAACATAGAGGTGGAGTCAGATTCTGAAGTTATTGTGAGATAGGCCGAGGCTGGCAAATGTAACTTATGGTATTTGTGGGATTATTGGGAGAATATAAAGAGATTGCTTTCTAAATTAAATTGTTCCATTCATCATATTTATAGAGAAGCTAATATGGTTGAGGATTATCTTGCTAAAGAAGGTACTTATAATCGGTGTCAGTATTTTATAGATTCTGATATTGGGAGGGGGATTCTTAGAGGCATATTACGGACGGACTATTAGGGACTTCCGTATTTACAGCTGTAATTTTTTTTTTTTTTTTTAGCTTGGAATTTTCTTGACCACCTGTGTTATCCCTCAGGTGATTGTTTTGTAACCACAGTTTTCCTCTGCCATATGTGAGGGTTCATTATTAAACTTGAGATGGGGCTACTATGAAGGTGGCTATCGGCTCTTCTTTAGAAAAAAAAAAAAAACATCATACATCCCTAACTGAGGGGCCTGTCCATAAGATGTGACCTGGGGTTTCTTCCTTAAGTAAATAGATCAGACATAAGGAATCAGTAACATGTTTTTAAAACAAATTCAACTTAGTGGTTCATGCATCAGTACATGCTCGCCAGAGAAAAACCTTCATTGCATTAGTGGTGGATAGTGACCAAAGTTTCTTCCAAGGTCCCTCCTCTAATCTTGCTTCAAAGACTCTCCAATTGACCAAGCTAAAATTTGTCTTTGCAGGTGATACGCACTCCTGACTGAAAAATGGCCAGTAGCAGTACCTCTCCAAATTAGCTTATCTACATAGGACATCAAGCTAACAGGAGGTTTTACAATAGCCTTTATGTCTACTTTAGTAAATATCGTATGAAGTAAGTCTAAACTCTAGGGGTGTAAAACAAACTGAAAATTATCTACAAGTGCACAGAATTGTAACAAGTAATAAAATGTTTTAAGAAAACGGATATCGAACCCACATAGAATAATTATGCTAGTGAGTATTGAAATTGACTAAATTAATTAGTATTTGGAAAATCGAAATTTGAAAAATGGATTATTTAAATTTAACTGAAGAAAATAGCATTAAAATTAAGATTTTTTAAGATAATAAGAATAAATCTAGAGAGTTTGATTTCACCTAACAAATCCTACACAATTTATTCTTCCTTGTTATAAAATCCCAATTATCCCAAGTTGATGATAAAAATTTCTTAACTATTCAATATTTTCTCTCAAACAATATTAAAAATATATTCAATTAATAACTCCATATCTCTATGTGAATTTAACAAATTTGATACTCATTAAGTCCTTTAGATTTTTCTTGAAAATCACACTAATCGTGGTAAATTATATATACTTTCACTCAATTAATGATGCTTAATCCTAGATCTTTAATCATAAATCACCTCTCGGTCTTATTGCGATTCAATAAATCAAACAATAGTTAGCTAGAAAATTGCAAGCATTAAGAATAAGGAAGAAACACTTAATCATGGAAATATTAAAAATAAAATAATTTGAAACATAAATTGTGTGTTTAATGTTAGACTACATCAAAGCTCTAAAAAATAAAATTAGTTCACAATGAAATTGAAAACAAAAATAATAAATTATGTGCTCTTCGTGAGAGTCGGTTGATGAAACATGCGACTCTCGCCTCTATCCTCCAGATCTGCCTCCGTAAAAGAAACTCAAATAATAAACTCTGAACTATCGAAACGTAAACTTAGACTCTTCAGCTCTCTATTCATCACACAAGTCAAGATTAAATAGATGTCGAATTTCAAATCTGGAAACAAGATAAATGTGGCTACAATCTAGCCTAAATATCTGAAAAATAGTTTCTAAATATATTAACATAAAAGAAATTATCTCAAGAATAACAAGATTATCTAAAATAGAAGATTCAGTGATATGCGGCTTGATTCACGGAGTTCAGGAGGATTTGGTGGTCAACAGATTGATTTCGGAATTCAAAAGAATCACACCGGGTAGATGCCGTAAACACTAAATAAAACTGGTCTCCTTGCCTACCGAGTGGAAAGGACTCCTGATCGGGATGATAGAACCCTCTCGTTGTTGTCCAAGATGTCGTTTAGATTGGTCTTTTAAGTTGGTCATTTGGACCGGTCGCCCAATCTAGTCGTCCGGAGCCTTGCGCCAAGTGCGCCTAACTCTTGTTTCCAATCCTGGTCGTGAATTCTGGTCGCGCCTTCTGGTCGCTAGTCTCCTTGCCTAAATCTCTTTTTTTGTACCAAAATGCCCTCCTTTAACATTAAATCTTCTCATTCCTTCAAATGAAAATAAAGAAAAATATGTAGAAATAAAATAAAATCAATAATATTGAACGAAAAATAACATTTTTCATAAATAAAAGATTGATAAAAATCACATAAAAATAACACTTATCAAACCAAACCAGAGCGAACTGATGGGTTTGGTCCAGTTTGTAAGCAGTCCGGTGCGATGCCGGTTCTTAAGAATTGAAACTGATTTTCATATTTTGAAAACCGTTTTAAATTGAACCGGACATGTATATATATTTATAATTTTTTATATTATATATAATTTTGTGTATTATATTATATATATATATCTATTATATGCTAAATTACTAATTAATATAACATAGAATTCTAATATAACTTAAAATTAATATAATATGTCATATAATATAAACTTAATCTTATTATTTTTAATATAACATTTGACATAACACATAAATTTTAATCATATAATATAAAATTAATATAATATAAAATTTTAATCTAAAATATAAACATAATGTTAAGTTATTAATATAAACTTACTTTTGATATATATAATATTTATACTATAATATAAATAGACTAATAGTTTAGTATATGTAAACATTATATTATTACTAATATAAATAATCCTTAAAATCAGAAAAATAAAACCAAACTAGAAGTTTTGATTTTTGTAGTGAATGGTTTAGGTATCTGTCCTTAAATTTTCAAAATTGGTGTATACCAGTTTTGTTCTAAAAGAATGTACAAAATTAGACCAGACTAATTACACCCCTACTAAACTCCACCACCCTTGTTGTTTGTCAATATGGTTAGCAACCACACATTTGCATCTAGCACAAGCATAGGAGATTGAACTTTACAAGAGTTGTCTGTAGGCAACCACTTATCTTTCCAAATACTAATATGAGTCTCATTACCATCTTTTCATAGGAGGTCTTCCTTAAGCAGGATTGGTATATACTCCTCCATATGAAAGAAGGCCTAGAGCCTAGTTCAGCATGTAAGATTTGTGTGTTAAGAAAATATTTAGCCTTAAATATTACTTGGGAGTGAAGCAGGAAATACAAAGAACCTCCATGCTTGCTTAGTAGAAGAACAAGGTTAAAACAATGTAAATTCCTAAATCCAAGACTTCCATATGCTTTCCCACAACTTAATAATTCCAGTTTTTCATTGAATTTTGGTTTGGTTATCCTGATGACCCCACAAAAAATTAGCAAAAAGAAAGTTCAGTTTTCTGCAGAAAGATATGTGCAACAAGAACACACTCATGCTATAGGTTAGAATAGTTTGAAGGACAACTTTGATGAGAATTTCTTTTTCAGCCTGAGAAAGAAATTTATTCGTCCAATTGCCTAGTTTCTTGCCAACCCTATCCACAATCCCTTTAAGAGCAGCCAATCTAGATCGACCAATAAGGGAAGGAAAGTCTAAGTATTTGTCCAAGTTGGCAGTAGCTTTCAAACCTGCCACCTCCATAAGATATTTTTTAGTTGTTGGGTTTGTATTTTGGCTTAAAAATAAAAAGGTCTTATCTTTATTGAGTTGCTAGCCAGATGCATTCTCATACACACCAAGGATCTCATTTAAGGATGCTCATTCCTGCATTGTAGCTCTGCAAAAAATAAATGATTCATACTGATCTAATCTTTGGCTATTGGCAAACGAGAAATGAGATCTTAGTGTTCTGCAACATGTAATTGAGAACACAATGCTTCAACACAGAGAATGAAGAGATAGGGTGACAAAAGGCAATCTTGTCTCGACCCTTTATGTGGTTTAAACTTCTCACGAGGGACCCCATTCACCAAAACAGAAAAAGAAGAGGTGGTGATGCATCTTAGGATCAGATTTGTCCATTTGGATTCAAAACTCAATTTAAGCATCACAACTCGAATAAGCCTCATTCCACCTTATCATAGGCTTTGCTCCTGTCCAATTTCAAAGCCATATACCCTTTGTTGCCATGAAGTTTGAGTATGTGTGGTATAAAGGGTTTCATAGGCAGCCAAGATTTTGTTTGTAATCAATTGATCAAGGACAAAGGCATACTAATTTGGTGAGATAAGTGAGGGTAAAATTAGTTTTAATTTGTTAGTAAGCATCTTTGTCATGATCTTATATAGAACATTACAAAAACTGACTGGTCGATATTCAGTAACTTGCTTTGGATTGCTAGTTTTTGGGATTAGTACCAGATAAATGAAATTAATCTCCTTAAAATTTGCATTTGAATTTAGGAAAGAAAACACTAAATTGCAAACCTTTTTTCCAACCACAGACCAGTGATCTTGATAGAAGCATGCACCATAGCCATCTGGTTAGGTCCTTTATAAGGTCCCATTTGGAATACAACGGTGGCCACTTCTTCCTTAGTGAAAGGTTGAAGCAAAACAACATTCATATCTGAAGAGACTTTTGGGGACAAAGCATGTAAGTATGCATCAAACCATGAAGGGTTAGTGGAAGAGAACAAAATTTGATAGAATTGTGTAAATGCTTTGCATATCCTAGTAGTGTTAGTGTAGGAAACCCCAGAAGCATCAACAACTTGCAAAATCTGATTCCTCCTTCTTTGACTAGCACAATGAATAAAATTTGGTGTTTCTATCACACTGTTGAAGCCAATATATTTTAGATCTCTACTTCCACTTCAAATGTAACATCTCCTATATATAACTGATGTCCCATTTAAGTTGTTTTGCTTCCTCAACAGTAAGTTGTTAGATCGGTTTGAATGGCATCCTGTCTATGAAGTTTGGACTGTAACAAGTGATTCGAAACTGGAGTTTTTTGCCTACTCCACCTTTTCAAAGACTTCATACAACAAGCAACGTTTTTTGCAAGAGAGGAGAAGCACCATGAGTAGAATTTGCTTGGCGCCAGACATCTTGAACAAATGTTGCAAAATCCTCATAATTAGACTAACTAACTTCATATCTACTTAAACTATGAGGAGGAGGAAAGGACAAGTGCCTTTGCCCCACAGTGAGTAAAAGTGAACAATGGTTAGAGGTTACTGAAGGAAGCACCTAGACTTCCCTATCACCAAATTCACTACACCAGGAGATAGATGTCACTGCTCAATCAAGCCTCTCTTTAGTGAAAGTACAATTTGTCATATTATTAGACCAGGTAAATCGACCATTGTGAAAGCCCAAGTCATTGAATTGACAATCATGTAAAACATCATGGAACATGACAATCTGTTTGTCACTCTTTCGAGCACCACCATACTTCTCATTATGAAATAAAACTTCATTGAAATCACCAATGCAAAGCCACATATGAGGATGTAAATTATTTAGATACTTCAATATGTTATAACCTTCAAGTCTTTTATCATTTTTAAGATGTCCATAAAAACAAGTTAACATCTATGGGAGATTAGAGTCAGAATAGGTAATCCAATAATTGATATGCCAGTGTGAAAATCTATGTATCTCTAGTGGAATTTCATCTTTCCATAGTAAAGTAAGACCTCCCCACGACCAACACCACCAACAATAAGAAGATCTCGAAAGTCTATCAAGTGCTTCAATTTATCCAATTTAGTTTTATGTATCTTAGTTTTCATTAAGAACAAGATATTAGTCCTTTTATCCTTAACCAAAAGGTTAAGGTCATGAACTATCCGAGGGTTGCCAAACCCTCGACAGTTATAACTTAAAAGCCTTTTATTTCCCGACGGGGCTCACTTCCAACCGTAGTCCATATATTCAAATTCATGTTAACATATTTCTGCTTTCTAGTCAATTGCAGAGTGTTAGGATCAAGAGGGACACAGGCTCTTAAGGGATTCCTCTTACGAGTAGTAATAGGTGAGATAGAAGAGGATAAGACCTCAGAAGAAATAACACTTCTAAGTTTGCGTTCCCACTTGTGAAGAGACATGGGTGAAGCATCTATAGAATCATCAGTTATGGTAGGTAAAGAACTATTCTCTTTCCCAACAGTATCCAAGGAGTCAACATGTGGATGTGAATGTATGGGGAGGTTGGCCAAATATGAAGCTGATGGATCATCAAGGACAGAGATATCGTTAATGGTAGAATTCAACACATGATGTGAAGCATAAGCAGTTTGAGCAGTTGAGACATTTTTAGTTGGAACAATCACCTTATCTGATGGACAGCCAATCATAGTGATATGAGGAGGAGTAGCTTCATGCCATGTGGCAGTGTCCTTGGCAGTAGTAGCCAATAAGGATTGAGGAAGGATATAACTATTGTCAACACCCCCATCACTATCATTATAGTTATCTGAAGGGCAAGAGGGCAATAACTGACCATTGGAAGGAACATGGAAAGGTTGTTCCAATCGACCACCAATGAGTTTATCAACACCAGAACGAGGAGAAGAAGTAGAAGCTCGCAACCAGGAACTATGTTGCAAATTGGAAGTAGAACCAGAAGATGAGTATGGAGCTTTATGCATACAACCAAAAGCACCATGCATAATAACTCCATGGGAGAAACAGAACCTTGGTAAACGCTCATATTGGAAAGGCACAAATACATGTTGGCCTTTTAGAAGCAACATTGTCCCTCGTATCAATGGTTTCAACAGATCAATCTCAACCAAAACCTGCAGAAATTTACTCCATCAATTTCCATTGGCATCCACATCAACATTGGGAAATCTCACCAATCATAGCACCAATTTGAGAACCAATTGTGGGATTCATACATCCAAAAAGGAAGATCGTGTAATTGTACCCATAAATGAGTGTGATGAAATGAAAGAGCACGAGGACGGGTAAAGCCATTAAAGAACTGCAGACAAAGAAGATCCTGATTGACTAACCAGGGTTGGCCCTCCTACACACAATGAAGATTGTGATCAGAAGAGAATTCAAAGATGAACATATTGTCACCCACTTCATTAATTTTAACTTCCAGCACAAACTTCCAAAATTTGTGTATGGTAAGTTTGAAAACCTCCCGATTAATCCTCCTTTCTGCTACAACCAAAAGCACCATGCATAATAACTCCATGGGAGAAACAGAACCTTGGTAAACGCTCATATTGGAAAGGCACAAATACATGTTGGCCTTTTAGAAGCAACATTGCCCCTTGTATCAATGGTTTCAACAGATCAATCTCAACCAAAACCTGCAGAAATTTACTCCATCAATTTTCATTGGCATCCACATTAACATTGAGAAATCTCACCAATCATAGCACCAAGTTGAGAATCAGTTGTGGGATTCATACATCCAAAAAGGAAGATCGTGTAATTGTACCCATAAATGAGTGTGATGAAATGAAAGAGCACGAGGAGGGGTAAAGCCATCAAAGAACTGCAGACAAAGAAGATCCTGATTGACTAACCAAGGTTGGCCCTCCTACACACAATGAAGATTGTGATTAGAAGATAATTCAAAGATGAACATATTGTCACCCACTTCATTAATTTTAACTTACAGCACAAACTTCCAAAATTTGTGTATGGTAAGTTTGAAAACCTCCCGATTAATCCTCCTTTCTGCTACAACCTTTTTTACTAGACAAAACCAGCCCCTAGACAAAGTATTTGAACATCATCATCAACAATCACAACACCACTCTTCTCAGTCTCAGTGAGACAAAGTTTATGTCACAACCTTGTTATATCGTTAGCCATTAATCCACAAAAGAATACCGCAATATAACAAACACAAAAGATAAAAAGACAAAGGGAGATGAAAGAATATTCAAGAACAAACTTGCCTACTGCAATGCATTCCACTCAGAAGTGAAATGAAAGAAAATTCCTCCTTAGAGAACTGTTGGGGAACTATGAGAGGAAACCAAGTATGTGAATTGTTTGGTTTACACACAAATTTTATACAAAAAAAAATTACGTACTGTATGGATTCAATGTGATCAATCAAATTGTAAAATTCTTTTTATTATAAAATAAATTTAATATATCATATTAAGTCAAGTTAATATATAAATTCTATTTTTTTGTAAAATTTATAAATAAACCCAAACATCTCGTTTGATTAAGGCCTCATTTGTTTTTACGGATGAAATGAGATTAGTTGAGATAAAAGTTGAAACTTGAATAAAATATTATTAGAATATATTTTTTTAATATTATTTTTTCTTCAAAATTAAAAAAAATTAAATTGTTTATTTATTTACGTTTTTTTATATGAAAATCTAAAAAAATTATAATAATTAGATAAGGTGAAATAAAAATATTTGTGGAAGGGAACCCGGCCTAAAATGTATCAAATTTCCTATACCCAAAAATTCTGTACTGAGTTGAGTTTGGTAGAGCATATTTGTGGTCCGGTGGATGAAGTAAAAAAAATGGCCACCCCCTGCAGTGCAATCTCGGCACCTATTTGTCGTCTTCGCGAACTGCCAGTGATTCAATAATTATTTTGCACTTCGAGATGAGCAAAAGCCCACCCTGAGCCTCAGCTACTCTTTGTTCTTGACTGAATCTCCTTCGGTCAGCAACTCTATCATCAGTTTTTGCTCTTTGCTGTTTATTTTTGTTCGGTTCGAAACTTTAGCACTAATTCCTCTCACTTGGGTGGTGGTTTCTTTTTGTTGATTCAGTCAGAGAAGGTCGTTAATCGGCTATGGTGACTCAATCAGGCGCTCCACCAAATTCAACGGTCGGGAATCCGCAGAACCCGGGTATTCTTTTGCCATTCGTTTCTCTAGTTTTGCATATTTTGCAGTTGATTTGGTTTGATTTGTTCTCTTTTTCTTTTTCTTGTTGTTTGATTTATTTTTGGTTGTTGACGCTGTAGTATTTCGGAATAGTTATTGGAGGCGCTCTCTTGTTTTATTTCTGAATTTTAGTTTTGCAACCTCTACAGAAAGGGAAGCTTCAGAAATTGTTGTTACTTGGAAAATGAAATGCCGCATATGTGAATTTTTTGTTGTGTTTATGTTTATGAGTTTGTCGGCGTTTGTATCACGAGTTGATGTTATGAACCTACCAAGTAAAACTCACATTTGAAAACTAGCTTGCAAGGGAAGGGTGTCTAGGGTCTTATAAACCATCAACTAATCCCATACTTAGTCAATGTGGGATCGTAACAACCACCACGCTCCGCAGCCGACGTCCACGGTGGTCCCGGCTCTCACACAGGCTGGCTGTAAGCTAGGTCTTTTCTTAGTTCTGGGCGAACACTGCCATGCCGGCATCACCCCCCGTGCCGCACGATTGCAACTATCGCAACATAGCCTTAGACGTGGGGTGGCTCTGATACCATTTGTTATAAACCCACTAGGTGGAACTCATCTTTGAAAACTAGCTTACAAAGGAAGGGTGCCTAGGGGCTTATAAACCATCAACCAATTCCATACTTAGTCGATGTGGGATCGTAATAGTTGATTGCAATCCTAGCTTGTCAATCCCTACTTTGTTCCCAGGCTGAAAGGAAGCCTTTCAAATCGTCTTTATGGAAGTCCTTATCGTGCTAAAAGCATCATATATTGATGTTCTCCATAATTTTATGAACAAGAAAATATACTTCTTGAGTGCTTGTAATTACTTATACTTTCACTGTTCAGGCACATGCTTAAAATTTCATAAATTTAGAAAATCTATGCGTTCAACCTTAAATAAGAACTGGTTTTTTTGTAAATTCAGCTGCAGAACTTGCTCAACAAACGAATCAGGATCAGCAAGAGTCCAGAGTAGAGGCTCCCAAACAAAGTTCCACACCGTCAGTGTTTGTGAACTCCGAGCCAATGCGAGAGGAACAAGTGCAAAATGCGGTCAAATTTCTTTCTCACCCAAAAGTTAGGGGCTCTCCAGTCATCTATAGAAGATCTTTTCTTGAGAAGAAGGGCCTCACAAAGGAGGAGATAGATGAAGCCTTTAGGCGTGTGCCTGTAAGTTTAGTATCTAATCTTTTTATTTTGTGTTTGTTTTTAACATATGTACTGCTTTTGAATTGAATTCTAGAGCATTCATTGATATGGTACTTACCCATGTCTGTTCCTTATTTTCTGCCTGACTTTGTTTTTGAAATTGCAGGACCCACCCCAAAGTACGCATGCAGGCAGTGATAGACAAGGTAATAATTATTAGTGTTGAAGTGGGATTTTTATGTGATTAGGGTTTGGCTAGTCCTTTTATGGCTGATGTTATTGTGGAATTCTTCATACTTCTAACAGATGAGAAGGTAAAATCATCATCAAACAATCAGCCACATGCCCCAATACAAACTCTGCAGCCTGCAGTAGCTGCTTCCACCGGTACCATGGGTACTTTAATGCAGTACCGATTTAAATGGTCTCATGCTGTTTTTGCTGTCGGATTACTGGCTGTTTCTGCTGCTGGAACAGCTGTACTAGTCAAGGTATCAACATTTAACTCCTCTGTTATCATTCCATCCAAAAGTCAGACATGTTAATAGCTGCCCTTTATTTTCTTATGCTGTCTTTGACATTGATTCATTTGGTTCTTACACCAAATACTTGTGACTAACTGGTTATGTGTCACAGAATTTTACTACTTGATATCTCCCGCTTGCTCACGTTAAATGATTACATATTCCCTATTCTAGAATGCTATTATTCCCAGGTTGAAGTCTTGGATACGCAAGGTTGTATTGGATGAAGAAAATGACCTAGCACAAAAGCCTGATCCAAAACCTAGTTTGGAAGAAGAAGCAGCTGCTGCTGCAAAAGCAGCTGCAGCTGCAGCTGCTGATGTTGCAAAAGCAAGCCAAGAAATGGCACAATCAAGAAATGAAGGTGGGTTGATAGTGGGTGTTTCTCCTGCTTTTTTCTGTAGAGATCCATTTCTTAGTTTCATTGTTCTGCTCTCTATCTCTCTCTCCCACCATTTTTTTGCTTTGAAATGTTCATTTCTCAGTAATATATATCTCTTTTGATTGCTTCACCTTGTCCTACATTGGCCAGAGAGGAGATATTTTGAAGGATTTACGAACCTTTTAGATGTGCAACTTCAGGAAATTAAGTCAATGACTGATGCCATAAGGAAATTGGAAGGTATCAAGAAGTTTCTTTCTGATTAAGCAAGCAGATATATGCAACTTGTCTGCCTAGCATTTTGCATCAATTTTATCATTCTGTTAAGAGTCAGTTCTTGACTTGCTTCCCTTATCTATTCACATTACACTTCCTATATCTTAAGGATGAGTTTGCACATCTCATTGGTACTTGGTAATAAACAGATTTAATTTTTATGACCCTGTGTGTGCAGAAAGGCTTCTTAGTTTCTGCGTATATGTGTCTCTACATTAAACACCCAGAACTTTATTAGTGGATACACATAAAGTTGTGGCCCATTTTATTGGTGATTTTACTGAGTAACGTGCCCAAAAGAAAAACAACGATGAAGGATCCTGTAGGGGATATATATCTAGTTAGGATTAAGTCTAAGTAATCTAACTTATCAAAAAAAAAAAAAGTCTAATAAATTTTAAACTGTGTTCTTTACAACAACTTTAGGAGATCTCTAAATGCTTTAGACGTTTCCCTCTTCTAAAAATAGAATATCCCTTTAATGCGTAACTCAGAGAGAGAGCTTACCCAATCTTGTGATTGTCTAGATATATATATGTTTGATTGGCGACCATCTTGTTACAGTGACGCATATGTTATGAATCCATGTTGCACTACCTAGTTAGTTCCTGAGCAATCTGTCTAGTCATTGTCCAGGTGCTTAGACTGTGGTCTTGGCTGTCTATGCTGTTGCATAAATTTCCTTTAGTATTCTGATCTGCTGCTGAAGAGTGTCATAGTTTCATTGCTAGTGGTAACATTGTTTCCTGGAATACCTAGCATCCTAATAACCAGTTTTCTTTGCAGAAATTCAATGACATTTTCATATATCGTGTCACCAATTATTGGCATATGGTAATCTCTAACCTTCTTAGTGCATATCCTTTCTTTCTGCGTAACATCAGGACAAACAAATGCCCAAGGGAGAGCCTCTTTTGTTGATCAAGAAGATAATCGAGTCTCTAAATCAAGTTCAAAGGTGAGCTGAACAAAGGCATAAATTGAGAATGTTTCGTGCTCTAAAAGAAGATTTGGAACATACAGTTTTCTCACCCATTTACTAAATTCAAAATGTGCTGCAGCAAACATACCTAAACGGCAAGATGGACTACGACTCGCGATCAGGTTGTTATCTAGGGATCAAGAGCCAGTACTTTATTGTCTAACTTTTTCAATGGTTTAAATTCCAATTATAATTAGGATTTTTGGTACAGTGAGATCTTCCTCACCTTCCACAACTGTAGAACCATCAATCGCGCCTCACTCTAAGTCGTATATGGATGTAAGTAATATACCCAATCTTTCCACTAGTAATGCAAAATTTAGTTCCTTGATAGTATTGCATATAATGGCACTCACCTTTTAATCAAATGTTGGATCTTTATAGTTCCAACTCACAACCACTTACTGATATGCATTGTTAATGTATTGCTTACGATCTTAAATGAATTGTGTTTATTTGATTTCCATAACGGTGATGCAGATTGTGGCCATGATCCAAAACGGGGAGACACCTCCAAATATCAAAGTAAACTTTGTAAATTTTATGTTGCCTTCGTCTTGTTTGTGAGGTCAATGCTAATACTTCGTCATTCTAAATTCATATGCAGGACATAAATGATTTAATCTCAAATCAATATCAGCAACCATCAAATCCTCATTTAGCACGAACTAAGGTTTGCTTTTGAGCATTGTTCCTTCTCACCTAGCTCCTTTTTTCCGAGAATAGTTTGTGGGCACTACTTGGGCTAGGGGCCAGTTATTAACATTACCAATTTTCAGATTCCAGCATTATGTGTTGATGTGCCCTTGGCATTTAACATCTTCGTTGGGCTCTTTAAAATAAAAATTTGATCTAATAGAAAATGGCTGTTGTCTGTTTTTTTGGATAATCAGAAATGGACTGGACTTTCTGCAAGATTTATGAAGTTTTAAATCATAGATACAGAGTCCTTTTTCAATTTTTCACTTTAATCCCTGTTGAAAAAAGTGTGGAAAAGGAATACAAATCTGAAAGTTATTGCATTCAAACCGTATAAAGCTGATTATTGCTCTATGTCCTCCTGCTTAGCCATGGGAAGTTGGTCAGGCCCAGAACATCTCAGGCCAAGCATTTCAGTCTCAAGTGAATGGCGAAGGCTTGAATTCCAAGGTACAATACAGTGGAATAAACTCTCAGTTAAATGGTGACAATTCAGTACCTTGGTGGCAGCAGAAAAATGTCAAGATCACAAACATTGAAAATGACAACAAACTCAAGTCAGGGTCATATGGTTTGCGAACCAGCGAGCAACCAGTTCAGCGTTCATGGGTCCCTCCTCAGCCACCCCCAGTGGCAATGCTAGAAGCAGCTGAAGCCATCCGACAGCCAAAACCATCAGTTCAGAGAGCACAGTTGCTCGATGATCCTTCAGTAGCACTTCCTTCAGATCAAACTGATGAGCTGCAGAGGATCACAAAAATATCTGAATCTGGAGGTCCTGTGGAGATCAATGGTGGGAGCTCAGCGCTTAACTCAAGTGAGATACAAGAAGATGGCAACGGGTTTGAACAGAGCTAAAGCGGGATAGAATATGTTCAATCCACTTAAGCTAAGGTACCCATATAGATACCTTTAAGTTTGTTGTAGTGGCCCCTTGAAACGAATACTTAATCCAACTTCTATTCTATATTTGAAGAGAATTCAGATACAAGTTATGTTGACTTATTTTAATAAGAAAATAAAGAGGCAATGGTACCCCTTTGTGCACGACTTACCTTATTCTCACTGATGGTATGCAAGCATTTCTAGCCCCCTCCCCCCTTTTTCTTGTATGAGGTTGTATGGTTATGGTTGTCGATTTGTAAAATGTTCATTGTTAATTGGAGTTGCAGGTCTGTTTCTGTATCTACCAGTCTTCTCTCTATCTGCTTCAGTGGTAGTTAACTAGTTAAGTGTGGCTAGACAGCCAAAATCTAGAGTTGGAGGGTAATGTAATATAGCCAAAATATGCAACTAGTTTCTAATAAAATGACAAAACTTGTCTCCTTAAAAATCTGAAAAAAGAAAATAAATTTGTATTCCATCGTTGGAGCCTCCTATGCATGGTGGCCTTTTTTCTCCCTTTTAATAACTGATGTTGTTAGGAGATGGTGTTTATATTATTTTTATTATAATGGTTCTCATTTACTGTCCCAATAACTCGGAACAAGAAGAAAATAAAAATTGTTTAAGAACGAGCTGTAGCAAGTAGGGCTGTGAGTTTTCTCATTTATTGAGCCAATTATCTGAACTGATGATGACAGGATCGAAAGTTGGCTTAGCTAATCCCCCAAGATCTATGTTATTTGGAAGCAATGTTCTCTGATTCAATGCACTAACTTGGAGAAAACTCTCCGTAAATAATCCACAAAGCAACCAAAACACTTTAAAACATTACTAGTATATGATCTCTATGCTCTAATTTTTTTTTTTTTTAATCTTTCTGTTTAAGCTATATATATATATATATATATATGCTATTGCAGCTATTCACTCTTGTCAAGCTTGCCTCGAGTACTTCCGTTTGGATGTTAAGAATATCTCAAATGATTTATGAATAGTAGCGAAATAGTTTGTGAATAGTAATCATTTATTTGTGAATTATAGTGAAGTAGTATGAGAATATCTTAAAACAGTTGTGTACTCAAATAGATAACCCCTAGATTTTGGGCCAATATTTCTGAGGAAGAGTTGCAGATAATTAATATGAAGGCTCTTTTGTAAGAGGCTGTGTCAAGAAATGATTTTGTGCGTTTCCAGGTTACTTCTGCTACTTGATCCGATAATTGTAGATTCATCTGCTGCTCCATATTAAAGGAGAGCTAGGCAGATTGAATAATGCACACCTAAATAAATAAGAAAAGTTTTATTCATAATCTTCGCACCACACACCATATATAATTTATTTTATTTTTTATTTTTTGTTACACCGACTTACAAATAGTAAAACTTTTAAAAAATTTATCGGTTTATCTATGAAAACACACTGAATTGAATGTACCATCCATCTAGGTTGTTTGAGAAAATTTCAAAACCGGACCAACCGGCGGAACGAATACGGTCTGGTTCTTATTAAGCCGGTCGGTTTCAATTTTGAATTTCATATTTTCCAACTTTTTGGTTCCAACTTGAATTTTGTGATTTTCATCCGGAACTTTAACAGAAATTATTTATTTTGTTTTTTTATATAATATATATATTATACATATTATAAAGATACTAATATAACATAAATTTGTAATATATGCTTCTTAACACATTAATCATCTATAATCTTGGAATATCATAGTAAGAGTAAGGAATTTAATTTAGATAATGTACAACGATTTGAAGAAAAATAATAATAATAAAAGAATAATACTAGTTCGCTCCTCCATTTTGCCTCTTCATTTTGACTGCATATATATTTATTTATTTTTTCTTTTACTTACTGATTAAGAAATGATTTTTTTATATTTTTTAAAAATATTTAAAAGTATTAAAAAAATATGAATAAAAAATATGAAAAAAATTAAAAAATTCAGTTTTGCCTAGTCACGTCCAGCGGTTATTACTGGTCGGCAACCTAGCATCACTCATAATCATAATCATAATCAAAATCAAACTAAACCAAATCAAACCGAAACCTACAGTTCGGTTTCAATAATCATGATATCGATTAAATAAAGAAAAAAGGCTTGTGGGAAAAAGAACAGGCAAAGGGAACAAAATAATAGTCCGTGAACTAAAACCGGGCTGTATTATTCTTCAAAACAAAAGAAATAGGAAACTCTTAATAGATAAATCCTATCCTCAAAGAAGAACATGCAGAAAATCTTAATGGGGGTCTTCGTCAAGCTAGGTCAAGCTTTTACGGCTGGTCGATGCATCTCCATGGTAATGTGTCCCACCTGTAGAAGAAAGATGTGAGTCTCTCCCATTTTGACACATTCTGTATTAAGTCTCTGCCGTAAAATGAGGAAACTAGGCTCTATATCTAGCTAGTTTCTTTTCTATCTATATATTTTATAGAAAGATGATTACGCTTTTAATCTTTTAAAGTTTCTGTCTGAACTTTAGGGTTCAGAGCGGGAGAAAAATGGACATATAAAAGATCTATGTGCTATACAAGATGCAAATTCATTATTTTATATGTTAATGGTGATGAATGAGACTGATTTAGAATGTAGAATGTTGAAGCATAATATCGCATAACAGGCCTGAACGGAGGAAATAGTTATTTCCGACTCATAGAGGTGACTAGGGCCTCAATGATAAGCCCACGATGGCAATTTGGAGTGTCGGTATGATGCCCGTACGTATATCCATGACAGTAAATAGAAAAAGACTAAAAGAAATATACATAAAGAATGAGATAACAGATTTACGTGGTTTGGCACAGAGCCTACGTCTACGAGTTGTTTGTAGGGGATATCCACTATAATGAGAGTATTTTATAGTCTCTCATGGTCTCTTGTTTCTCTCTATATAATGGAGGTCAAAGACCCCTTTAGCCCATAGAAGATAATATCTCTGGAGCTTCTCATAATGAGGTTCAAGATAATAATCCTCCTCTTTGATCAGATCGGATACCCTTTTATGAAGGTCTTTGGGAGTGGTGAGGAATGACAGCTTTATGTCGCCTCACCCTTTGTGCGTCTGACCTCTCTTCCTCTCTCAGCTTTTGCCTTGTCTTTCCCTTTTTTCTTCCTGATGGAGCTTTGTGGTGGACTAGGTCTGGTACATCTTGGGCTTGGTATATTTACACCTAATAATTGCCCATGATTCTTAAGGTCTATTTGCTTAACAAAAAGGCCTTTAGAATTTTCAAGTCTTGCCCGCGATTTACCCCTGGCTTTCTATTAGTTGTGCAAAGGAATGATGATCTGTGAGCGAGGAGCTTGAGAAGACTTGGGAAATTTGTAGTAAGGGCCTTTGAGGATGAGCCTTTAGGAAATTTGTTTGTACGGTTGTTTGCCTAATAATCGAACATTTGAGATGGTTATATGTGACTGTTTATCGTCAATGAAGAGTATGTATTTCCATGATTGTTTTTTCTATTTGTTGGTAGTAGTGAATTTTTTGCTCCTTGAGGCAATTTTCTGTTGGTATTGATGTTAGAGTTCGTCTAATGTAACCTTTGCTAAATGGCCAAGGAGCCAGTCGACCACTTGGGTACATCTTAGATAGTTGTCGAGCTCGTTGACTCATTCCTGCAAGTAACTCGTGCGAGGTAGTTACTGAGCTCGAGGGCTCATTCCCCAAGATAACTTGTTGGCAACAATTGTGGCACGAGTGAAAGGGAACTCATCTTTGTGAGACTGTCATCGTTCGTAGTTGGCCGCGAGTCAAGGGTGAGGGTTGAAGCAGTCAAGGGACTATCATCGATCATTGTTCGCCACAGGTCAAGGGATTGGTTTTTGTGGGTGAGGATAGAAGCAATCAAGGGACTGTCATCGACTGTTGTTTGCCACAAGTCAAGGGACTCGACCTTGATGAAGGAGATGCTGGACCGCGCTGTTATGGAGGGAGGTGGAGCATGAGCGCACTACTGCAGCGGGAGACGGAGCTCGATTGTCCTGAGAGGTTTCCACCCAAAAAAAAAACCAAACATTCAGTGTAGATAATCCAAATTTGAGATTTGCAAACCTAAATCATTTCGCTAGAGTGTGATGAAGGCTTGAGGTGCGTTGGTGAGGCCCACTGGCATCTATGCTTTAGAAATGTTGAAGGTCCGGGATGCCTGCAATACCGAGCGGTCTACTCTGATGAAGACGGATTAAAATGCCTCAAGCGGTGCTCAAGAGGGGCTTTGAAGTCGGCGTTTCACACTACGTGGTTGATTTCTAGCAAAGTATGTTCCCTGGGCGTATAGCCATTGGAATTCTCGTGGATCGTTGAAGAGCTTTGTTGGGAGAACTTCTAAAAATCAAATTTGTTAATAAAAATGAAAATAGTGAGTTTGAGAGAGACAAACCGGAGCAATTTAGCAGCCGCTTTCAATCTTCCCCAACTAAGATTGTTTGCTGCTGAATGATTTTTCCCTCTGAACACTCTTATAGCAACGAAGATTGTTCATTTCGAAATAATTCTTGTTCGTTCACTTTCTTGGAGGCTCATACAATTCCAAGTCAAGTAGCTCAATTTTTTAATTTTTTTCTCTGGTTTGCGATGAAGGGATGCAGAGGGAATCTTATTTCCTGTTTATTTTGCCTTGACTCTGAAGGTAACAAATTTTCAAGCAACGATCTACTCTTCATGAGACAAAACTTGTTTGTTCGTTAACCATTTCCAATGGTGCGTTTGGATGCCATGGTGCTTACGTAACTGTGAAGAGCAGGGGTTGTGCATGGGAAGGTTGCATGTAGATGGGCTGAACTCTCATGGTGAGAAAGGATCTACAGTGGTGGAGAAGTGCTTGCCAAGGGACGTTGGTCTGATTGCTCACCTTATCTTGACACCTAAGTGTAGCGTGGAAGTGAGAGAGAGGGGGGGGGCACATGCAAGCCATGCACAACGGGCATGTCTCGTGACAACCGTGAGGCTCACATTGGAAGAAAATGTGGCAATGCCATTTCCTTCACATAGTGACGATGAAGTCTGACCGCTGCGAATGGATGTATAAAAAAACCTGGTAGGATCATACTGTGGGTGGGCAAGGGAGCTTGCCTGCTATGCCGGTGACAGGATATCATGGGCGGGCAAGGGAGCTTGCTCGCCGTGTAGGGGTGGCAAGCATTGTGCCGGCCATGCATGGCTCTTATGTGTGCTACACAAGGCGAGACTAGGGAACATGTTAGACCCCCACGTAAAGTTGCCTTTAAAACCACCGCACATATCTTAGCCATGTCCGGGACATGCCTCTTGATCATACCACGAGCATGCCTTGGCCCATGTCTTGTCACACACGGGGCGCCCATCATGCAAGCCATGCGCACGCACATGCGTGCGCCACGTCGCAGGCCCAGCGAGATTAGTGGCCATGTGCTGGGCAACACAAGCACCTTGGCCGCATGGCCATGCGCACATCCACCAGCCGCACGACCAGGCCCATGCACCAAACCGCGTGGCCCTCTTACCTCACGCTAGCTAGGTTAGTGGCATGCCTTCCAGGCATCCCATCCAGCCCACTGCCCCAGCCTGTGCCATGCAGAGCAGGCTAGTGGCATGCTCACCAGGCATGCCATCCAGCGCACGGCTCCAGTCCTTACCATGCAGAGTAGGCCAGTGGCATGTCATCCAGCGTATGGCTCCAGCCCATGCCTTGCAGCAGGCTCACATGGCTAGCCACCATCAGCAGGCCGAACATAGCACCATGCCATGCCCACCAGCCGGCCCATGCATGGCATAATATTATGCACCACAGCTAGACATGCTGAACCGCTTAGTCATGGACCAGATCGAGGACCACCATGCACCACCTTAGCCGAACCATTGGCTCATGCATGCCACGGCCATGTGGTCCATACCACTATCTTTATCTATTTTATTTCTTTTATTACAAAAGGACTTTTTGAGAGTTTCCAAGTTGTAACATTTATAAATAGGACCCTTAGTCATTTCTTTCACATCTTTTGACAAATTGACTAGAGTGAGGACATTGTTGAGAGATCATTTTCAATACTAGACACTTGGGCTCTTTTGGATGCAATTCATTGAATTCCAAAGAGAGGATTACTCCATGCAATTTATTGAATTAGTGTAATCCATTTATCTTGTTTTCCAACTTGGTGCAATTCATTAAATCAAAGTTGTTTATCTTTGTTCTTATTCATTTTATCAATACATGAGGTTTATTCAACGCTTGTGCAATTCGTGAATCCTTTGTTGAAATATTATCTTTTGTTCTTAATTGTTCTTCATTGTGTTCTTGGTGTTCATCATTATTTTGGACTTTCAATCCATCCAACTCATATTTTTGGCCAACCCTAGTGTTTGTCAACTTTCCATTATTGTTGACTCATCACTTGTTGCCCTAGCCGAACCACACATTCCATATTGGCCTCCAAGTGAATTTCGGCCAACACCTTCCTTATTGGGATTGTCTTGGTCGACCACCCCACTTGCCATATTAGAATTTTCATACTTGGAAACCCTAGTTAACCCATTCATCTCTCTTGGCCGCCCACACCCTTATCCACAATCAAATCCCTAGTTTTTAGGAAACCTTCCTAAAAACTCTCCATCACCTATTCGGCCAAGCTAGTGCCACCCACCTCCCAAACCCTAATCCATCTTCCATCCCTGACCCTAGCATTTCATCCAAATCCTAACTCTAAACCCTCAAGTGGCACCAACCCTAATTCACCATAGTGCCATGCACCACTTTCCACCTAGCCACCCAAACACTTAGCCTTTTTTTCATTATTCCATACACTTTATTTAGCCTAAACACTTAACCTCACATTGTCCAAATTGCCACCATTGTCACCTTTGTTCGAGAATCAAGTAAGAGAGGAACGGACATTTGGTCATCACAAGGAGATCCTAGACGTGGAGAACATAGTGTTTAGGGACTTGACTGAGGTCCCTAACAGAACACCACATGGTGGCGTTGACAGAGACGCCACATGGGTGAAGGAAAGCCATACAGGTTGAGGATTGAGCCATGGCTGTGGAGCTTGTGGCCGAGCACCCTAGTGTGGCTTAGGAATCCGTGATTGAGAAACTGATTGTGGTCGAGCCTAGGAATTTGTGGTCGAGAAACACCTCGCCAGTGATAGAAATCGCTGGCAATTCTAATGGTGGGTCCTGCCAATTCATGGACATCACGGGAAGAGGCTCCTTCAGGTGCATGACAACGTGCACTCGCTGTACACACTATGCACGACCTCCATGGTCGGGGACTACTATGGTGGCGACAAAAAGCTTTGCGAATCTATATGGTGGCGGCCAGCACCCTCACCGGTCTTACGATTAGGTTGAGTGGGTCTCTATGGGCCTTAGAACGCCATATGTTGTGATTTTAGGCAGAACTACATCCGTCAGCTCTACCCAACCTCTCAAAGGAGTGGTTAGAAAATAGTCAGAGCCATTACTAAAAATGTCAATGAGATCCTGTCGCTGCGAGCCTCCTGGGTGCACAGTTATGTGTACCCTTCACATACTATGGATGCCATGCACAATCGGGACATTCTTTACATGCATTGTACACTTTTAGTGCACAATTCACACCTGGCATGCACCGATCATGCAGGAGCTTAGGCATACTTTAAGTGCATAGAGCACGCCTGGGTACTGGGTTCTCGCCTCATTTTTTTTTCCTAGCAACAATATTAATAAAAATAAGAGCTAGAAAGTTGAGAACACTTATCTACTCATTCAAAGATGATTTCGTAAGCTGGAAATCCATTATTCTCCCACTTCAGGTGTAGAGAATAAGATAATCCCACAAATAGTGCCAACTATTGAGGACAAAAACTGCAATAGGCCATAATAGAGAAAATAGTCATTCCCATCCCATAAAGGTGACTAGGGCCTCGATACTGTGGCCTGAAGCCCACGATAGCAGTTTGGGGCATCGATACGGTGCCTGTACGTAGATCCATGGCAGTATATAGGAAAAAAAGTACAGAAAATGTGAATAGAGAATGAGATACAAATTTACGTGGTTCAGCTCAGAGCCTATGTCCACGGATATTTTGGAGGGCAAATTCACTATGATGAGAGTATTTTACAATTTCTCGTGATCGCTTGTTTCTTTTTGTACCTTTAGCCTGGAGAAAATAACATCCCTGGAGCTTCTCGTAGTGAGGTTGAAGATAATAACCCCCTCTTTGATTTGATCAGATCCACTTTCATTGAGGTCTTTAGGATTATTGAGAGCTGAAGTTTATGTCAATCTCACATTTTACGTGTCTAATCTCTCTTCTTCTCTCAGCTTTTGTTTTGTCTTTTCCCTCTTGATGGAGTTTTGTGGTACACAGAAAATATTGAAAGATTCGAGATCAAGAGATTGAAATGAGTTTTCTTTAAGAATATGGACAGCCAAGATACCAATTTTGCTTTTGGGAGCTATTCACTTGGGTGATGGTTACTGGCCTGATGGAATTGGAAACATGATGGCGCACTTGCTAGGGAACGAGGCCTATAAAAGTTTGATTGCGACCCACCCCAATATTCCTTTTTTCCATTGAGATCGAGTAAGAATATTTAGCATTTTGTAATTAGTTTCTTACATGTGAATGGAAAAAGGAATAAAATGCAAGTCATAGAAGGGACAGAAAAATATATCCACTCTATTGAGCAATTTTTACTACAATTATATGCGCGGGCGCGGTCGCGGTCGCGCGCGAGGGAGATCTTTTTACTAATTTTATAACTCAATCACTTGAATAGAAAAGTCACTTAGATTGTATTTGGATAGTGAATTATTTTTAAATATTTTATGAATAATAATAATAAAATATTAAATAATAATGAATAATAATAAAAAGTAACTAAAAATTAATAATAAAAAATAAATAATAATGAGGTCTTGAAAGGAAAATAATAGGATTATTACTCTCTTACTACTCATTTACTATTCTTTTTTTATTTGATTTTTTTATTAATTTTTTTATTTTAATTAATGATTAAGGAAGTAATTATTAATAAAATTATATTTTTTTATTTTTTTTTAATAATTAAAGATGTTAAAAAAATACTTAAAATAAAATAATAAAAAAATAAAAAATTTTAAATATAGTATAAATAGTAAAAGAATAGTGAAATGGTGGTAAGGATATCCTGAAAATAGTACTCTAGGCCTGCGATACATTAGCTACAATGATAGGAGATGAAAAAAATCTAGAATAAAGAACAAAATTTCTTTGATAATACAACGTATCAAACATATATTCCTCTTAAACACTTTTTCTAATAAAAAATAACTATGACATAAGCCATAACATGATCCCAGAAGTATATTCGAAAAATAAGAGTAGAAAATATAGCAAGAGTTAAAAGAAGTTGAAGTTCAAAGTTGATGCAGGTGGGTCGAAGGATCTGCCACAAAAAGAAAAAGAGCTTCTGCAAAGTGAGGTTGATATGGAATTCATGGAGGGTCTGTGGGTCTATTCCGATTTGGGGATAGACTCCAAAAGATGGCGAAAAAAAAAATGGAGAAGATACCCCACATTCAGATCCAGATTCCAAGGCAACGTCTCACTATCATTCTTTCTTTTCTTCTTTATGGGGATGTGTAGAAGAAGCTTGGATAAAGTTGCTCGCTTCCATCATTCCAAATAATATTTGCTCACTTTTTAAGGAAGAAAAATAATAAAGTATAATTATATTTTAAAATGAATGATTATTTAGTAAAATATTTTATAAAAACAAAATCATTTTATAAACATACTCTCATTTTAAAATATATATTGTAAAAAAAAATAATATTTACAGTCATGAAGCGTGCAAGTACCGTACACTCCTCTTGAAAATGTAAGTAAATATGAGATTTATATAAAAAAATTATTTTTTTAATAATAAATCCCTCTCTCTTTTAAAATGAGTATGTGGTACTTACACACTTCATATATCTAGTATTGCACGTTATGAAATATATTGTACGAAATATCATTAAAAAATGGTTTCGTCCATACCTAAAAACAATATACAAAACTGAAATCCTTTACAAATATTTGCACGAATTGGGTGATCAAATTAGAAGAGAAAAAAGAAAACCCAATATTAACATTAAATATTGTAGAGGCCATAGGTTTGGACAACAAAGTGTGCTCACTTATTGTTCAAAACCCTCACATTATAAGTAGTAGCATTAAATGTTCTAGACTCCATATAATGCAACAATTTTAAATTACATTCAAGATAATGTAATTTTCAGCTGACTCTATATTTTTATAAGAGCTCATAGACTTTGTCAATAGCCCATTATTGAAATCAAGTTTATATTGACCAAAAAAGAAAACATTGCCTATGTTGATGTTGATGTTGAATTTGAGAGATATGAGTTGATGTTGAATTCCTTAATTTTAAATTAATTTTAAATCATAAAGTTTTAAACCAATAGAATAACTAAAAAATAAATATAAATAATTTTTCCATGAGTGAAATTTTAATTGTCTTAATTCTTGGGCACCTCTAGAATCAAGATCATATTTAACTGAGCCAATAAAATGATGTCATCCACATTGACCATAGCCAAATAATCCAAAATTTAATAAATACTGTCTGAATAAATAGGGAAAATAAAGTTCAAGTCAATTTTCCACTTCGATGGGAAAATAAAGACATTGGTGGCAATTTGCATTATTTCCTTTCCCCCATTTCATGAAAATGGACAGCCAAATCTTTTTCTAAATATACTTGTCTTATTGTCTTCCATGCCTAGCGTGTGAGACCCACACCATTTCTCATAAAAGTAAGGCCAAGGGAAAAGAAAAGTTGGCCCTAAATTTCTGTCCATATTTCTTCTTGATTATGATTGATTTTATTAATCCATGTCTTCCCTTATTTTAATTTAATTTATATATATAGAAAAAAAAAACTCCAATATTTTCTAGTATCTTTTACTGGTTTTATATGATCTTATAATATTTATTTTTGTTTCTTGTAAATTTATTAGTATGTATTAGGTACAGTTTAGATGGTAAAATGAGATTAGATAATTTTAGATGAAAGATAAAAGTTAAATAAAATATTTTTTTAATATTATTATTATTTTAATATTTAAAAAATTAAATTATTTATTATATTTTATATAAAAATATAATAAAATTGTAATTATAATATAAGATGAGTTGAAACCGAAACGAGAACTAAATCTTTAATAAATATTTTAAGCTATTTTAATCAACGATTACTTTTCACAAATTTACTGACACAAATAATCTCTGAGGATCAAAGAATATAAACTCAAAATCAACAATAGTATTTTAAGAAAACATGTTAAAGCACAAACAAGAATCAGTAATAATATGGAAAAAAAAACAAAAAAGAAAAAGAAAAAGCATCTAAAAATATCCTAATAATATTTTCTTAAGGATTCACAAAAACCAATTATCTCAATTTTATTATTAATTTTTTTTTTTTTTTTTCCTGACCCGGGATTCCTTTCATCTTTCAGTGGCCGCGAACTGCAACCTACAACTCAGACCATCGACATGAGCGAAGAACCCAACCAATAATGAAGATCTCCTCTTATCCCCAGCTTCCTTCACCGCCCTGTTCCTCGCATAATCGGCATCCCGCACCTTCCCCTTGTTCCCATGCTCCGACGCCGGCGAAGCATCCGTGATCGTCTTCTTGCTAGGCGTCAATACCACGAACGTTTCATTCCCGTCGCTGTTACTCCGATAAAGAAAGTCCCGGAGCTTCCATCTCTTGGAAGAGACGGTCGAATTGCTCTTCTTGCAGTCACCGTGCGAAGAAGGCGCTGCCTCGGCTTTAGCTTGGCCTTTTTTTGGGGTCCACACGCAGTAGGTTCCGGTTGGTACCCCATCCAGCTCGTCAGCTTCTGAGGAAGAGCAAGACGCTGTCTCGCGTGCTGCTTCCCGTTCTCTTTCCTCGGTCATAAGCTTTCTCAGAGGAGGACGACGAAGCCTCGACTTTTTTGAAGAATCGGTTCTCTTTGTAAGGGAATAGTTTACGACTAGGCTTTGGTCGAATACGGAAATGGGGTGAATGGGTCTGATCCGGCCATTGCAGAAGATCTCGTCGGCGGAGATTGGGGACGGGTACGGTTCTCTGCAAACAAAAGGGAACTCAAAATCATCCTCGCCATCGTTATTGTCTCTGCCTTCTTCTTGTTTTTGCTGCTGCTGCAGCAGAGGTCCGCTGTTTGAGGTTTCTTGGAATTGGAGAGGTGGATTTTCTGGAGCGCAGGCAAAGATATGATTAGCATCTGAGTCATGTTCATGGCGAAGTTCCTCAACGACTCTGGTGGCGATCCCATGGAGTTTGCCTGAAGAGTAGCTGTTGAAGGATGGAGAGGGCGACAGCACTAAATTCCCCTGCATTTGGAGCTCTATGTGTACCTGTTTTTGCTGCTCTGATACTTCACTTCAGAGAAGGAGACTCTAGTTTGAAATGGCTAAAAATGTAGGGGGAACTGGCTACTTATAAATAGATGGGGTAGGTGGGAGGACATTTTTCTACAGAACATTATTGGTTTAACTTGTGTAAGTTCAATGTAAGCTTTTATTATTATTATTATTAAAAAAAAGGTCAAACTCATCGTACAAAAAAAAAAAAATTATTTTTATCATTTACTATTCATTATCTCATACTTCACATCTTATGAGAAAAAAAAATTATAAGTATGGAGTGTGAAAATAAATAATAACTGATGCATAGAATTCATCTAAAAAAATAATATCAGGTGCATACTCTTATGCATCTGAAGTTGAAATAAGATAAAAAAAAAAAAAAGTATGTGAATAATAATAAGATAATTTAGAAATAATTATAAAATAATTTGAATTAAGATATTTTATTGAGATTTGATAAATACGAGAGAAAATAAAAGTAAAAAATATTATAAATTTATAATAGTATTTTTATTTTATAATTTTAAAAAAATTGAATTATTTTTAATATTTTATTTAGAAGTTTGTGAAAATTATAGTAATAATTAGATGAAAAAATTAATGATTTAAAATTAAAAAAATATTTATATTTGAATGATACTTTAAAAAAAAAAAAAAAATGAAATGAGATTCCTATCCAAATTGGCCCTATAGTACAAATCATTTTGTTTAAATTAAATATTGTGGTATTCATGTAATTTAGGAGTAGTTCGACTTGAAATATCCAACTCAATTAGAAAGAAAAATTATTCTCTTTACGTTTCCACATAACATCATTAATGTAATAAAATATCAAACTAATAATTTTTGTAACAATTAATATTACAGGTATATTAAATATTACAAGAATTTTTTTATTGACATATTCAACATTACATTTTATTAATATTTAACCTTTGTTTTAAAATTAGAAAAGATCTCACAAAGGTAACAAATCTCATAAACAAATATTACTTCGACGTTAATGATGTTAATTAGTAAATGTCATACTCTAGATGTTACAAACTGAGTCTCATTTTGCTTAGGATTGGCGTGGGGTTTGGGGTGTGTGTGTTACGCTTTCCTTTTGTTTTTATCCTTAGAAAACAAATTGTTTTACATTATGAATGAGATTGGGCGTGAAATTTGGGGTGTCGTACTGTCGTGTCCAGCTGGACGAAGAGGTGGAAGGGTGGTTGTGTTCACACGTGTTGGAAATATATATTATATTCCAAAAGTTGTGAATGTTTATGTTGGTGACCAATTCCTTCTCCTCTCATTTTATTTATTTATTTATTATTATTATTAATGTAATACTTTTTTGTTTGATTTTTTTATAAGTAATATTAGATATAATTATTAAGTGTATAAACATCGTGCACTTTTTTTAAAAAAGAGTGAGATTTATTTTTAAAAAATTAATTTTTTTATTTGGGTCTTATATTTATTAATTTTTTAATAGAAGCATGCGGCGCTTGCACACTCTATGACTACATATATCATTTTTTTAATTATAAAATAAATTTAATATTATATTATATTATGTTAATTTATAAATTTATTTTATAATTATATATTTTATTTATTTATTTTAATAAGCAAAGGCTGTAGATTTGATACAGACTCCTTCAACTTTTTAACTTAAGCTTTTTTATTTTGACCTAAGTTTATTTCTTTGTAGATAATATATTCAATGTTTTTCAAACTTTGACGACTATTGTAGAGTAAAAATAGCGAGAGAGAACGATTCAAAGTTGATAATTTATATCTAAATGCAACCATGTATACCCAGCCAAGATATGCATAATGCACAAGAGTCCTCAACAGTAACATTTCAATCTCTCTTGGTGAAGAAGGCTCATGATTTATAACATATGCTTTAACTTTGAACGTACGTTATTAAGAATTACGAAGGGATATACCTGCCAAAAATACGAGCATGCCACTTGTGATCATAACCAACTAACAATCTTAGCTTTCCTTAATATATATTATTATTATATAATTTTATATATAGTTTTTAGGGGTCATCTGACTACAAAGATTTTTCCTTGAATTATCTTAAGTACATTTGCAGAAAACTATTTATTGAGAACTTGTACATCTTCAAGATTAATCGGGACTTTGTTCTCGAACACCCAGTATCAATAAAGAAATTATATATAAAGTTGGAGGATATAAAATCCATCATTATATAATATTAATTATATTTTAAGGTTGATTTGGTTATACAAAACAAAATTATATCATCTCGTCTCATATAATCATTACAACTTTTACACAAAATATAATAAAAAAATTAACCTTTTTAAATTTAAAATAAAATTTATATTAAAAAACTATATTATAATAATATTTTATTCAACTTTTTATAAATCATCACATCTGTTCTCAGCTAAATTACATGACCAAACGAGATGTTAATTTGTCGGTAGTTCTAGAAGAGTTTTTAACTTTTTGAGGAGTTTGCAGCTGTGGAAGAAAAATGCTGGAATTCCCGAATTGGTGATGTTGACAGAAAACCTTAGTTTGTGAAAGATCTACACCTGTACAAATGAGACAACCTTCTAATTAACAGAAGTATTATTACCAACCTAATTAATTATAATATATAGTACCAATAAAACAAATATAATAATTAGAAAAAAAAAAGATGAGTGATGCAGACTTAATACGTACGTTTAATGGAATATCATAAAGTAGTTTTATATATTGTTTGATGGTAGGAGAACATTAAATTAATTATTGCTAAGATGAAATAATAGTGGTTGTATTGTCATAGAGTAGTCCTACACCAACCGAGGGTGTAGCATGAGACGAGTTTCAATAAGGATAAAAGAAAAAATTATTTTTTATTTTTTGTAATTTATTTTTTATACTCTTAAATATTTAAAAAAAATCACAATATCATTAAAAAATACTTTCTTAATCACTAAGCAAAAAAAAAAAAAATTGTCAAGACCCAATCGGGACGCAACTGTCGATAAAAGTAGCATTTTTCATTGTCATAATGTATTAGATGAAGACATGTACTTAGATATCATGAGACACTACATTTATTTTTGTTAATATTATATATATTTATATAAGTTAGTAACCAATATTAATAAATAAATAAAACATATGATCTGTTGTGATTGTTGTTTTGTCAAAAAAGCATATGAATTAATGCAATGCATAATAAAACTTGGGAACCAAGATTGAATGAAAGAAAGAGGAGTACACAGAATTGGTGAGAGTAGTGTTGGCTATAATGGGTTAGGTTTATGGTATTGATACACCTAATTATGACACCAGCTTGCTGGCTGCATGATTCTTAGAATTTAGAGCAACTTATGTGAATTTGATGCATTCCTGGCTTGCCTTGCCTTTCACCTTTCTTACACCTTTTATCATTCCATTATTACTGAGTATTTATTGTTCTTTTGTTTCTTCCTTACCAAGTATATATCTATATATCTTATGATTATTCATGTGATGCATATTATTATTAATGAACCATAAATTTTACAGATAGCTCAATAAATTTTATAAAATGAAAATTTAAAAAGATCGAGGTTAATATCTACAAGCCCGTTCATTTATAAAGATTGGGCTGCTCCCAATGGCTTTTGCTCACCCAAAATTGTAGAGTTCATGGACTACAACTGTTCTGCAATTGGAATTTGGTCCGGGCTCTCAGTCCTAAGCTAGGGATGCAAAACCTCCATATGTATGTGTATATATATATATATATATATATATATATATATATTTACCAGTGCTTTAAATATCAGTGACAGAGAAGTTGTTATTGTTGAAACAACTGAAGAATCATTTGACAGTGATTTATCTACTATTAAAGATATAGCTTTACTTGAAAAGAATTTTTAAAATATTAATTTAAAACTTAAGTTCGCCAGATTTTTTTCAAAATGGCTCAAATTAATGAGTTTGATGTAGAGGTGGTATCCCAGACCAACACTTCCTGATTTACAGTTTGAAGAAAGAATGTTTCAAACCTAATCCTCTTATTCTGCTGAAAAAATTTACAAATGGAATATTTATATATATAATTCCAAAGCCTAGTCAAATACAAAATATAGCTTATTTCTTCCAAAAAGAATTTTCAAAATATTAATTTAAAACTTGAGATCGCCAGATTTTTTTCAAAAGGGTCCAAATCAATGAATTTGATGTAGAACTGGTATCCCAGACCAACACCTCCTGATTTACAGTTTGAAGAAAGAATGTTTCAAACCTAGTCCTCTTATTCTACTGACAAAAGTTACGAATGGAATATTTATATATATAATTCAAAAGCCTAGTCAAATACAAAATAAAGCTTATTTCTTCCAAAAAGAATTTTCAAAATATTAATTTAAAATTTGAGATCGCCAGATTTTTTTTAAAAGGGCCCAAATCAATAAGTTTGATGTAGAATTGATATCCCAGACCAACACCTCTTGATTTACAGTTTAAAGAAAGAATGTTTCAAACCTAATCCTCTTATGCTGCTGAAAAAGTTTACGAATAGAATATTTATATATATATATAATTCAAAAGCCTTGTCAAATACAAAATATAGCTTATTTCTTCCAAACACATTAGATTAGCCAAAAGATAAATTGTAAACTTTGAGCTACAATAAAACACTTTTTTCCTTCATAGGAGGAGTGCTACTGTTCACCTACTAAATGTGTTTTTTATTCCGATTTAATCCCACAACCGTCTTTTTATTTTTCGTGTGCAGGTATCAATACATGTAAACAATTAGTTGGCCTATAGTGATGGAATGAGTCATTTGAATCTGGCAAGCAATAATTACAGTAAACGAGCAATAATTATACGCCATGGCCCCCGAAAACTCGATGATTTTATGACTCTTATCAAATAAATCAAGGAAAATTTGATCTCTCATTTTGTTATACGGTTCGAATAATTTCTGATGCAGACTTTCTGCACCTGGTTATGAAGTCTGCCCATAACCAAATATTTATTTTAATCGTTTTATAATTTTGTTTGGTACGTTCTCTATTTATAGTAATCTTAAATAAAAATTGTCAACCAATCACAACTTTTACACTGCACGTAATAAAATTTTTATTTTTCCTCACATTATTATTAATTAAGATTCTTTCCATTTTACCTTTGGACAAATGAAATGATGCATTTATGAGGCCACAAAGTATGATGTTGGTACTTAAATTGAGGAAAAAATTAGTTGGAAAATAATAATTTAAGTATTAAATTAAATTATTAATGGACATATAGTTAGTATAATGGTAAAATATGAAAAAAAATTAAAAATATTATTACTAAAAAAATAATATTATATTATTATTTTGATGAATCCAATAATTAATCTGGCCTTGTTTGAATTTATAATTTTCCTCAACTCATCTCATCTTCATCATTATAATTTTTCTAAATATCCATATAAAATATAACAATATTTGTTTTTCAAATTCCAAAAGAATCTTCCCAAATTTTCACACTAAAATAATCTTATTTTTTCAAATCCCAAAAGAATATTCTTAAATTTTCACACTAAAATATAATAAACAATCTTACTTTTTCAAATCTTAAAAAAATCTTCTTCAATTTCTACACAAAAAATAAATAAATAAATAATCAATTTTTTTAAATCTTAAATAATAATAACATTAAAAATTAATATTTATAAAATATCTTATTCTATTATTCATAAATAATCTCTAACTCTTTCTCAATTCAAACGGCACAAACTTAGAGCACTAGTATTGGACTCATCAAATGAGTCCAATCTTCAAAATTTGAAGATTTTTAACTTTAAAATCCTAGCATTGGATTCACCATATGCTCAAATGTCAAGTTTTTAGCTACAGTACATTTCCTTTCATCTTCAAATTTGAAGACTCACTATTCACACTCTATAACCATTATTTTATTTACTTAAATTATTGTTTCCCAATTTTGAGCCACAATATATTTAAATTGAGAAATAATAATGTAAGTATCACATTAAATTATTAATTAACATGTAGTTTGTGTAATTGTAAAATATGAAAAAAATAAATTAAAAATATTATTATTAAAAAAATAATATTATATTATTATTTTGATGAATCTAATAGCTAATTCAATGTGAAATTATAAATAAGAAGGTTTTGAATTTATGAAAAATATATACTTTTCATCAAATTTTAAAGATAAAAATAATGAATCCAATACCAATGCTCTTAAACCCCTTGGGGATAGAGGATCTTTTCATTTTTGCTTTTGTTTTCTTTCATTTTTCCAAGATACGTGTGTCAGTAACTTCCCTTTCGTTTTTCTTCTTCACCTGGTGTACCGAGGCCTTTTTCCAAGATACAGCGGGCCTTTTTGGCTGGTGAGCTCGCACGCCATGAAGCTATCGAGAAGACAGGTGATATAGACGGAAACGTTTCTCCATTCTTGTTTTTTTCTTTTAATAAAAAACGTCAGTTCAGCAATTTAGTGAGCCAAACTGCTAGTACCTAATATAATTGTTACAGCTCAGTATTACAGAGAGTAGTGCCTTCACTGTAGCCGTGTTTGTTCTTGCACTTAACGTTTAACCATGAACATAATTGATTCATGCTTACATTGTCAAACACTATAATCTCATTTTGATGTTAAGAGTATATCAAATCATTTATAAATAATAATAAAATAATTTATAAATAGTAATGAATAGTTTATAAATAATAATGAACTGTTTACGAATAGTAATAAACTGTTTATAAATAATAGTGAAATGAGAACAATTATGTTTCCAAACGCACACCAAGTCAGCTCCTGTAGTCGTTGAATTCTTAAGAAACTAAGGCATGCTTGGATGCCTAAAGAATATCATAATTTTGTAAATAATAATGAGAATGAAGATGTTTTATTGAATTTTAAGAAATAAGAACAAATTTTTTTTTTAAAGTCAATGTTATATTGGAGTTTGTGAAAGTGAATAGATAAGGTTAAAAAGTTATTAAATATAATGTTTTATAAATTATTTTAGTTTTGACGTTTGTAAAAATTATATTGATTTTTGTGTTTGAGTAATGATTAAATAATAATTAGATAAAAAGTTTAAAATTTAAAATAATGAGTATTTTATGTTTGAGTAATATTTGAGAATGAAGTTACAAAGAATTTTGAGAATGTTACCCAAACATTCCTTAAACCATGGATCAGCACAAATTTGCTCATAAAATAGACATTGAGCATATGACAATGCGGTCACTGGGGGGAAAGTTGTGACCAAATCTCAGATTTGGAACCAAAAGAGATCAATTGCAGCCTGAAATGCTCTTACGAATTTGTCAGAGGATAAGCACAAATGAAGATGACTCAAAACCTTACCAAAATTGATATTTAACCCCAGAAAATTATTGACCACAACTGACCATATCAGATGATTACAACAGAAAAGGGTCACCATTATTATTTAAAAAACCAACAACTCAGTTGATACTACACCATCTAAGCCCCTCCAGCATCTGTGCTGCATCCCTTCCCATCTGTTTCCTTTAGAAGTAGCTCAAAACCATCCGCGTTGTAGTTCTTGACAGAAATTGAAAACCAAACTTCTAATTCTCCAAACAAAAGCAAACCATTTGTGATCTGTAGTCCGCTCCATCCTCACATCATTCTGAAATGCCTGTTATTCAAGGCTCTTTGGTGCCCTACCTTTCTGGAGAAACAAAACATTCAAATCTCATTCTCATAAGATCCCCTTATACAAGGCAAAATGTCATGAAATGTAAACATCAAACTGAAACACTGGAAAAGATACTAGAAACTAGAAATAGTTTGGGGTTGAATCAAAGAAACCCTTACACCGGCGTGCACACTACGATCTTATGAACTAATTGCAAGAATATAGAGTAGGGAAATGCTTTTGTGTCCCGAAGTCTCCCGACATTTTTTTTTTTTTTTAAAGAAGTGTTTTTTAATGATGTGATTTTTTTTAAATGTTTAAGATTATTTAAAAAATGCAGGAAAAAAAAACAAGATGAATTACACTAATCGGGACCACCGCTGTAGTGTCACCCTAAAGAATAACCATGATCGAGTGTCTTATTCTAGACTATTCTAGTAGAATATCGGCACAAGGGACGATAGCCAACAAGAATAAAGGAGATTATAGGACATAATGGAGAAAAGGTTACCCTCCACCTTCATTATTCCCCGATCGAACAGCTTTCATTCCACTCACACACCCCCCTATATAGCCCAGAAAAACATCCCACTTCATCCAACCATAGAGAATTTGCTACCGACAGGTGCTTGATGAAATCTATTTCAGCAAAGATTCTATATTCCCTTACGCTACCATCAACCATGTCAAATCAAGTTGAACACCTTGCAGTTTCATGTAGATTCTTCTAGAGAGACGTATTATAATTAATGGTATTTATCTTTGCAGCTTTTGGGTCCCCGTGTTAACAAACATGTATCCCAAAAGTAGCAACTTTATACTGCACAAGTCACAAAAATTAAAGGGATTCCTGCTGATGGATGGACCTTATAAATAAAAGACAAAAGATTTTTATTCGTGTGCCACTTCCCAGATCGGTGCATGCAGCAAATTGTTCAACAACAGAGAAATTTCTAAATTCAAAGAGAGGTAGTCGAATTGTACATCAGACAAGTTCAAACAATTACATGCCCAATTTTTTGACATTATTAGCCCCCCCCAAATAAACCAATTTAACGACAGAAGCGGTACCTCGGCAGTGTATGACTTCATGACCGAAGTCAGCAACTCATCTCCTGCTTTGTGTCTCAATATTTGTATAAATTCATGTCGTGATATCTTCTTTTCCTGAGACAGCAAAAGTTCAAGAAAATGAACCATATGAAATTAATGGATTATTCTGATGGAGAGAAAAAAGGGTTGTTCGTGGCCTCTGAAGTGCAACTCCAAGTACCTTGAAAGCTTCATGATACTTGCTGAGCTCTGAGACGGTGTGCGGAGGTAAAAACTTGGGAAGCTCTGAAATTAGAATTGTAAATGGCATCCAAGTTGAAGTAGGAATACTCGGTGGCTTCGGCATCCTTGCAAACCCTATACATTTGACTTACGGATTAATCAGCAAAACACCCCCAGCACCGACTACTACATCCATTCAAGAACGCCCTGAAACCCCAACACACGCATACACAAACAAAGGCCAATTTCTCACCTGCCAAGCAAGATGGAGCTCTGAAACTTACTATAAACTCGGGCAAAATATGAGTGTTCATGTTAATACTCCACACAATATACTTCCCAGGGGCCGAAAGATTGTCCACGCCTGAATCAAATTCTTCAGAACTCGGGTGACACTGCTCGGAACCGATCTCCACAAGCTCTGTCTTCCCCAATATAACACGACTCAGCAAAAGATATCGCAGACCGTCCTCGTCAACAACCGAGTTGCATGCACTGTAGGTAACGAATACAAGTATTTGTTGACAAAATAATACAATTCCTTTTATCAAACACAAAGCAATCTCATTTTATCAATCACACCGAAGAAAAAATATACTATAAGAAACTAGCTTACCTTTCCAGAGGCGAATCATCTGGTGAAAGACAAACGCCGCCCCCAAACAATCCGTTGTTCCGAGAAATGCCACAATGACAAAAACCATGTGAAACAATATGGGTTATCTCATCCTTGGAAGCGCCATACCAGGCATACTTGATATTCGCATTGCCAGGTCCCAACTTCTCTTCCATTGCCTGCGAGTAAATCCGAAACGAACTCGATATCGCTTGTCCCCTCACACCACCAAAAACGTTTCTACGAATGCCGACAACCGTTACATGCACGCCACGCGAAGAGAAACCCAACACGAGTCTCCTCTTGATACCATCGTAAACTCTCTCTCCTTCAACCAGCCTAACCAACCCGTCATCGAACACCGGGGAATGCTTAGAAATGGCAGCAGAAACGCCGCTTTCGCAACTGGAGAGCGATCCTTCTTGATCACTAATGGTCTTTGAATCCGAATCTTCCATTCCCGTTTGCCCAACTTGCTCGTCGAGTTCTTGTTCAGACGAAGTGCTAGGCTTTGAAGTCGCAGACCCACGCGGCGAGGGATTCCCGTTTACGATCTGAGAGGGCGATGACCGACATTGATCTCCATTAATTTTCTCCATATACCTTAGCAAAATAACAGCAACTTATAACCGTCCAGGGAAATGATAAGATCAAATTTACAATGTAACCGCCAAGAAAACCAGCCTAAATCCTAAATACAGAAATTCACGGAAAGACAAAAAATTCTAAAAAAAAAAAAAAAAAAAAAAAGGTCGAGAATGAGAGAGCATGTAAGAACAGCTTGGAATAATCGAACCCGAAAAATTCCAATTCTACTGAAAAAAGAAACCAAGACTCAGCGAAGGAATTAATGATGGATGAATTCAGAGCGCCAAACAGAAAACAAAAAGAAAACCAAGAACCGACTCAAAAATAAAAAATAAAATAATAATTAAAAAAGCTTATTATCAAATCCTAAATAAAGAACAACTTAAAGACTCTGATTTTAATAGAATTTGAAGAATCAGAGCTTGGAAATTCTAATTTGGCCCAAACAAACCCAGAAAATGCATGTATTAAAGCTTTCTGGTCATAGAAAGATTGAATGGGAAGACAATATACTTGGTGAACAAGTATGTGCACAGAAAGGGAATGCCTATATATGTATTATTGGCAGAATAATTGACTGGAGAAATCGTGTATTTATAGGGCTATAAACGTCTGTGGCACGGGCAGTAGAGGTTGGCATGACTAAGAAATTAAGGAAATAAATGATTCACCATTAATGGATAAAATTATTAGGTATTTTCGAAATACGGATGACGTAAATATATATAGATGACATGATGATACGATACTCTGCACCGTTTGAATTCAGAGATTAGTTGAATTGAGTTGAGATGATTTTGGATGAGTTGAATAAAATAATATTAGAATATTATTGATGTTTTGAGATTTGAAAAAATTGAAATATTTTATTATATTTTATGTAAAAATTTGAAAAAATTATAATGATAAAATGAAATGAGATTAGCTGATGTGAGTTTCGAATCCAAATAAAACTTTGTTTTGTATAATATTTTGTAATCGTGATGAGATGATATTTCAATATTAACGTACATGACATCTCGTGATCCATTCATCACGTCTTTTATAATTATTTAATAATTATGGGTAAGGATAGAATTTATTTCATAATTAAAAAAATTAAAAAATTAAGTTTTAAGAAGAGTTTTATAGTATAAATGAAGTATTTAATAGTATATAGTATATTGATCATAAATAGTAATGAATTAGAGTTTGGTTTCTTGTGGACATGTTGGTAATTAGCTAGATTGACTTGGAGTTTAGTGATATTTTACATTCATTCTATGGGTTAGAAGATAATTACCTATTTTTTAAATAATGATTTTATATACCCATTTTTTTTCCATGCTAAACCCTTAGATTGGACCCAAAACTCTGTCCGCTAATCCGTGTGGCTCTAACTGTTTTGCGAGAGAGAGCCTGCCGTTTTTGTTTCCATTTGGATGAGGTTAAACCGTTAAAGTGTAGCCCGCCAGCCCGCCCCACCCCCCGCGCCCCATTTTCGAATGTTAAACTACTATAATACCCTTGAGAATATTATCTTTTCCTAAGCCAATGAGAATTTGTTTATTTCACGGGAAAATGTTTGAGGGGATGGATATGTACCCGCGATGTTACCTTGTTTAAAGACGATTATAAGATGAATTCACTACAATAAAAATGATTTTTTCCGATTAATTTATCGCGACTAAAAGATTATTCGCAATCAATTTTAGTTACGAATAATCTTTTGGTCATAATAAATTAATCACAAAAAGCTATTTTTATTGTAGTGATTATGAATTACGGTGTTATGCGGTAGGGTAGTTCCATTTTATTACAAAATATTATGTTATTCCAATTTTTATATAAATACTTTTAAAGCATGACATATTTTGATTGAATAAGAGTATCACTTGTTTGCATTCCTAATCTACATAATAATTCTATTAAAAGTTTACATTTTGAGCCAAAAATATTAGACCATTGGATAGGGATGCTACCTGCCTTATATGAGCTGGGAGTAACGCTGTAAAAATAAACTGGAGAACTGAAAAACTAGATTGAACTGGCCCCGGTTGGTTCAATCTAGTTTTGGAATGGTTCCTCCATTTTAAAAATTAGTCCGGTTTTGGTTTTATGTTTTCTAGGACCGGACCAGTTTGCATATTTATATATTTTTAATTAAATTTTAATATTATATATAATTTTTATAAATTATAATTATATATGAAATAATTTTATATTATAATTTATAACATAGAATTTTAATCTTAAATATGAACATTTATTTAATCATATGTTTTAAATATAAAATATATATTAATTACATTTTATGGCTTAAGAAATTATCGACATATTATTTTTGATAAATATATTAGTAATATTAATATACATTAGTATATTAATTACTATATCATTGCTAACATATAATAATAGTACTAGTAATAGTACTATACCAATAGTATTAATATATTACTAATATTTATATATTTTAATATATCTATTATTATATATATTATTATATATATAAAAGTATAAGAGATTAAAGATTTAATATATATTAAAAACTAAAAAATTGGAATGAACCGGATCCAAACTGGAAAAATTAAAAATATCGATTCAGAAAGATAATCAGTATAGTATCAGTTTTTGAAAGTACAAAACTGATTACTATCGATTCGATCTTAAAATTTATTCAAAACCGTATCAAATCGAACCAACTACACCCCTTGCTAAAAGCAACCCGTCGGGGCGAGGGGTCACCATTTTTTGGCATTGCACCCCCAGCCCTTTCGTGTCCCGCTCGCATCCGTCAAACCAACAATCAGGATTTTGACATTTTCGGCCCATAAATTGCACAAATCTCTCAATTTCCAAACATCTGAACCAAAAATCTCCATGAAAGGCCATCTAATTGTAGTTAACAAAGAAACCCAACAAATATCCAAGACAATAATAAAGATATGTTGTTGGGGTTTTGATGGGTAAATAGTCATACGTTCTACTCTACATGTCAAAATGTTAAATTATAAGTAAAGGCAGGCGGGTCTTGTTTGGGACCCACCCGGGTTAACGGGCATATTCAACTACTTACCTTGCAGGAAGGACGGACGGAAATGCAAGCGGGCAAGGTCATAGGTTACAGTTACCCAACCCTATTGTCGGATACTAATTTTTTTTTTTTTTTAATTTTATCTTTAAGATCATAACATCTCACCATACTTTAGTTCCGACATCAAGTGTAATCCATAATTAATAACCTCTCATTTTTTATGAATCTACTGACCTATCAATATTTGATAAGTTAAAACCAATTCTATAATTACTTGTTTCTTAAGGGGATTAGATAATTTTATGAGTAATAATAGGTTTACAACTCTCTTAAAAAAAAAAAGTGATGCACGCCTAAAATCTACATAAAAGGTTCACAATTTTTCAAGGGACTATCACCCTTACCCATAAAGGAAAAGTCCTTTTACAAGCGATTTTGCATACCAAACTGCGTATCAATATTAAATATAAAGCATTTGCTTAATAAAATGATGCGAATTAAAGACGGAAATTATTTTCGTAAAATAGAGAACATTCTTCTTTTCTCAAAATTTTTTCTTCTATTTTTTTTTAATAAAAAAAAAACTATATGAGTATTGATACACGTTTTAGTATACCAAACTGCTTGTAACTAGCAAGCTCAAACCTAAAACTACGTATATAAATCTATCATAACTCTACAAAGTCTTGAGCTTTATAATGGTTAGGTGCAGTGTGCTAAAAGCATGAGTGGGATCTAACGGCTGCCAAGTCAAAACTAGGTGGACTGACATATTTCTTGTTTGTTTCCCATGAGAAAAAGGTATTAATACACATCATCTTTCCTTATTTACTGCTGCTCTCACACATTTCTCGTGTTTTTCCTATGCCTTTTGGTCAGCGAGAAAAAAATAAAAAAAAGAAGGAAAACTTGTTTAGTACACATCATATGATCTCTCTTTCATTCGATGAATAACATTGTTTAGTACTGTATGTATTGCAATAGAAGACTCATCAGAGAAAAAGGCAAAGAAATATTAAAAAATAGGAATAATAATTCCATAAAATAATTTGTAGTTTTTTTCTTGGTCCCTACGTAAAGATATGATCATTCATGTCAAAGAAATTAGGTCTTGATTAAATATATGTTATTGTCATGTGGAATTACTTGCGTATCATAAGGTTGAATATTAATCAGTATAGAAATAATTAAGCTTATGGAGTTTTAAAACTACACGCAGATGACGACGTTGTTTCCAGAAACAGAAGCAAATGTCTCAAGTTTTCTTACGTTATAAGCTGTACTTAAATTCTGATAGATTCAGGATGTTTTATTTAGATTTGAAATGTACTCATGATTTTATAATATTATTTTAGTGTATTTGAAATCTGATATTTTAGATTTGGATAAATTAATTAAAAGCTATATTTTATTATAAGATCCAAATATGGGATTTGGTCTTAAACGAAAAAAATCCAAATCTTACTCTCCAAATCCAACCACCCAAAAGAACCAAAAGCATTTCCTAATTCAGTTATGCTACGTACAACCGGTAGTGGGGAGCCGCCGGGTAATTGGCTGACGTCAGCCGAGATATTAAAAAAAAAAACTGAGTAAACCAGAGCAAAGATGAAGCAAGATTTCTAGCTCCTGCTTGAACAATTAGTTTAGAAGCTCAGTGCCAAAATGGATCTTGATTGCCCCCAGCCCCAGTCCATTGTAACAAATATGAACAAAGCAATTCCATTAAAGCAAGAGAAGCAGTTAAAGCCGAAGAATTGGTGTAGTCGCTCGAGCCAATGTGAGAATGGAGGAGTTGGGTTCGTAGTGGACGAGTGAGAAAGATAGGTCATTAATGGAGATGATAGAGTGGGGAGTTGAACATTTGATTTGAAAGGAGGATGCCTGCAGCCGGAAGAGGACAAGAAAGGGAAGGAAGGCAGGGAAGTGAAAGGTGGGCATGGAGATCCGGACGTCACTGTCGCTGGAGAGCATCTTTGAGCCGCCGCAGAAGTATTGAACAAAGGGTACAGTATCAGAAAGAAGAGGGCTAGGCCTAGATTGGAGGAAGAAAGTGACGAAGGCATGGATGATGGCGAGGAAGCACTGCTGCAGAAGTCACGAACTGAGGCATGCCCAGATCAAGATGGGGAAAAAGGGATTTTGAGAAAGCCGAAAGATGGGATTTTGGGGGAATGAACAAAATGCAGTATTGGGGAAGGTGGGAAGGGGATTTCGGGGGAAGCATTAAACGCCACCGTTTCGTTAATGCCACGTGGGCGCTGGTTACCCTGCGATTCCCCCAGCCGGTTACGTTTAGCATTTTTCAATTAGAACAACTTCACAAATAATAATAAAAATAAAAACACATTACTTAGAAATTTTATCCAAACAAGATACATAGATCAGTAGGACGCCATGACCTAGGAATTAGCAATGTACAAGATTTTTTTATAATATATACTAAATTATTAATCTATTTATATTATAATATAAGTATATTATTTTATAATAATTAACACGTATTAATATAATATTAAATTTAACTATAGTCTAGATTAAAATTTCATATTATATTAATGTTTATGTTTAAGACTAAAATTTAGATATTATATTTAATTTTATGTTAAAAATTATAAGATTAATTTTATATTATATCACATGTTATATTAATTTTATATTATAAGATTAATAGGCTTAAATAATAATATTAGAATTTCATATTACATTAATTAGCAATTTAGCATATAATATAAAGAGTATAATATAAAAAATTATAAATATATCTCGGTCCGGTTCGGGTTAAATCGATTTTTAAATATGAAAACCGATATTGCATCGGTTTGAGACCGATTTTAATTCTTAAGAGTCGATACCACATCGAACTGCTTAGAAACCAGACCGAATCTACCAGTCAGGTTTGTTTCAACTGGTTTTTCGATTTTTTTTACACCCCTAATGGAACCTAGCAAAAAGAAAAGAGAGAATCCAATGTTGCATGAGCATTACAGAGAGAAGAAAAACTGGGATCTATCTCCAGTTTGGCAATTATACTTACGTTTTAAAAGTACTGTAATTTTTATATATCTTAATTTCTTTTAAATATTGTGTTAATATTTATTTACATTCAGTTTTTAGAGTTTAGTTTATGAATATGTCTAGTTAAATTTTCAACTTAGGTTGAGGATGAAACCTCATTAAAGATTAGTAATATTATTTATGAAATTGATTTTTTTTTCCAATTATATGTATGTTCAATGATCTTTTGTTCTTGTTTCAAATGAATTGAGAGAGATTGAATTCTTGATATGAGTTCAATCATGTTTTTCAATTGATTTAGAATAATCTTAATCAGTTGAGAGCCTGATTCATAATTTTGTTAAAAATAAAGTCTTATATCTTTTGTGTTTTGTTTTAACAAATACAGGTGATGATTTGATTTTATATCCTTGAGCGAAGAATAACATACTTTAGGTATTTTCTGAAAATAAAAGAGGTTTCAACGATGATATTTTCCATGACAACAAGATTGATTTCTAGATTATCATGATGTAGATGCTCTGGAAGAATCAATTATCATAAATATATTCCTATTAATTAATGAGGTGGATTCCACAACCTTAGTTTATACGTTGTTTAGATTAATTTGCATCTTTAGAAATATTTATTTTAGTTCTTTCTATTATGGTTAGTTTCTTTAATTAATTATTTCTTGCTTTGATTAATTGATTGTTTAGTTCTTAATTTCTTTTACAACCCATCTTTCTGAACTAGATTAAAATTTATTTGGTTTATATTTGATTGGTTTTCTACGTTTTTACAGATCTCTGTGGGTTTGACCTCATTCTTGCTAAACTATATTTCAGTATGGTTCATGCACTTGCAAGTACAATTAGAATTTCACAATAGAAACATCAAGTTAAGTGTTATATCAGCAGGTTAAAAGGAGAATTTACGAAGAGACGTCCAAGTTGCACGACCATCCACACTAACATCCACCATAGGATTAACTTGGTTATATGAGACCAAGCAACAGGCATTTTGTCGTACACAAGTCTCCAACGTTCTCAACCAGTTGATATGCCACTTATGCGTTCAACAAATTTGGATTAAGAAGTTGACTCCGGAAGAGGTGAAGGAACGTTATGACATGGGACTATGTTTCAACTGCGATGACATGATTCTTCAACTCAAGGAGCTGATCTATGTAAAGAGGGCCAAGGAACCGAAGCCATACCTCTAAAGTTATGAGGAATGGTTGCCCAATTTGACGAGTTGTTCAGGAACCTAGGGAATTACTCCCTTCATGTACATGTGATCATAAAATTCCCGTTAAATAGTGGTGTGGTCCAGTCAGTGTTCAACTATACATGTATCCTTATTACCAAAATATTGAAATTAAGAAACAAGTAGTGAACTTATTAGAAATAGGAGACATTCGCACCAACACTAGTCCATACTCATCTCTTGTCTTACTGGTAAAATAACATGATGGATCCTGGGAGATGTTCATAGATAACCGAGCTCTAAACAACATCTCCTTTTACATATTTCCCATCCCAGTGATCGAGAAGTTGTTGGATGATTGCAAGGAGCAATGATATATCAGAATTAGATCTTCGATCTAGATACCACTAAATTCGAATGCACTTATATGGTGTTGAGAAAAATGCATTTTGAATGCACCATGGCCACTAAAAGTTCTTAGTGATGTCATTTGGGCTAACCAACGCCTCTCAACCTGTCAAGCCTTGTTGAATCACATCTTCAGGTAGTCTTTTTCTATAACATTCTTATATATAGTAGGAGTTGGGATGAGCACATACAACACATTACAATGGTTTTTGAGACTGTGAAGAACAAGCAATTATTCCTTAAAAGGAGAAGTTTCAGTTTGGGCATTCTCAAGTTTGATACCTTGGCCATATTATTTCTCAAAATGGGGTGGCAGTAGACCCTGAGAAGTTATCGTCCATTTTAGCATGGCCACACCCCACCACCCTTAAAGCATTAAGGGGCTTTCTCGGCCTCACAAGGTATTACTAGAAGTTTATCAATGGATACAGAGCTATTGCTAGACCATTCAAAGATTTGCTAAAGAAAAACTCATTTAATTGGTTCCAAGAAGCAAGCAATGCATTTGAATGGCTAAAAGGGGTGATGACTAAAGCCATTCTTCTTACACTACCAGATTTTTCCAGACCCTTCGTGGTGGAATGTGATGTTTTCAAATATGGAATAGGCGTTGTGCTCATGCAAAACAACAGATCTATAAACTTTTCTTTTTCAACAAAGCCATCAAGGGTAACAACTAGTTTGTCCACCTATGAGAAATAAATGCTAGCACTAGTTGCAACAGTACAAAGATGGAGGTTATACCTATTGGTATCTAAATTCATAATAAGCACAGATCAAAGAAGTCTCGAATTCTTGCTTGATTAGGTTATAACAACTACGACTTAGCAATAGTTGCTGGTGAAACTATTGGGTCATGATTATGAAACTCAGTACGAAAGAGGGAGAGATAATTTCACTGTAGATGCACTATCCAAA